>VYXB01006943.1:86804-109308 GCA_013397135.1 Pachyramphus minor | reverse complement strand
TACCACTGCAGTTACTGGACTATGGCACTCAGTGCCACATCCAGTCTCTTCTTAAATACCTCCAGGGACAGAGAATCCACCACCTCCCAGGGCAGCCCATTCCATGCCTGACCACCTTCTCTGTAAAGAACTTCCTCCTGATATCCAACCTAAACCTCCCCTGGTCACTTCCCTGTGGGCAGTTGCCCAAGAACCTGACCTGGCAGGTGCACAGGAATCCCTCACATCCTGCACTTCTCTGGAAATGTCCCAGAGGTGTCTGGATGTGGCCTTTGGGGACATGGATTAGGGGGGATTGTGGTGGTGCTGGGTGAGGGTGGGACTGGATGATCCTGGAGGTCTCTTTTCACTCTGATGATTCTGTGATTCTACAGGTAAAAACACTTCATGGTCATTGAAGTCAGTGCACGACTTTAGGATGTTTTCCAGGCCACTCTTGTGCCACAGCAACTCATCTGAGTCAGGGGACATGGATACACTGCACACCTAAGGTTCTATATCATAGAATCATGGAGTGGTTTGGGTTGGAAAGGACCTCAAAGCTCATCCAGTCCCACCCCTGCCATGGGCAGGGACACCTTCTACCAGCCCAAGTTGCTCCAAGACGCATCCAACCTCTCCTTGGACACTTCCAGGGATGGGGCAGCCACAGCTTCTTTGGGCAACCTGTGCCAGGGCCTCCCCACCCTCCCAGAGAAGAATTTCTTCTCAATATCAAATCCAACCCTACCCTCTCTGAGTTTAAAACCATTTCCCCTTGTTCTGTCATTATCTGCCCATATAAAAAGTCCCTCTCCCTCATTTTTATCCCTTTGTGTCAACCATATAAAAGATACAACCGGTCTTAATCCTGTCCATGCCCTTGCAAAAGACACTTTTTAGATTAACTCAATATCTGTGCTGTGTCCTGGTCTAAATCCTACTTGCAAGGGATGGGTTGATGTTCTTTATTATCCTCCCTCCAAGAACAAAGATGAGACTACATGATCTTCCAGACCTCTTTGCCTCTAGTACACTTTGCAAAAGTGTCATTTATTTCTTTCAGAAGGAAGATGAACCTGAGCTTTTTCATGGGTTTTCTCAGCGTTCTTCGTCGTTCTCTGAGTTTGGACATGATTAGTAGCACTGAGCCTGCCCCAGACAGCACCAACTGCATGAGAAGTGGGTGCTGTGGTATCCACAGTAGCAATTTACCCATTTGAGTGTACAAAAGGAAACTTCCCTCACTGAGAATATGGTTGCCTTCACTGAAATGAGCTTCTTTTCTGATGACTAGGCCAGCTGGAATAAAAAAAAAAAAAATAAAAAAAAAAGAAGTGGGAGAAGCTTCAAAACCAGATTCCGAGGCAGAAACATCTGATTTGCAGGCACTTGTATCTGCTACGTGCCTTTTCAGAGCTTTGATGGCTTGGCATGATCATCTCCCAATCTCTGATCTCTCCAAAAGGAGCTATTTTCCATGGAGAAAAATGTCTTTGGCCCACGGCGTTTTTGGCAGGCGCTCCCGTGGATGTGATGTGGAATAGCCCTCGCATCCAACCCGGTTGCCAGATGTCATATTTGGCATTGCCTCTGGATGGATGGGAGATAATGATGCTGAGCAGATCCTCCCTGCTTTGAAGCTCTCTGGCTGTCAGTTTTTCAGGGAGCCACTGGAAAAAGCAGCAGTTGACAGCGTAAGGAAGATCAGATGCCCCTTTTACAGCAAAAAAAGTGGCTCCCAAAGGTTCAGATTTCACTTCTGCCACCAGCCTCAAAAGTGCAGCAGCACTGACTCAACTTGAGGAGGAAACAAGGCTGGAACAATTAGATATAAATCCTGTCTGCAGTGGAGCCTCTGTTTTTCTTTTTCTTCTTACAACACTATGTGTCAAGCCATGATCTCAGACCAGGCCCATCTTTGACCATATTCTTATTTTTTCCCTCCTAAACAGCACAACTGTCAGTGCTTTTACAGGGAATTAATTGCACCAAGTCAGTTTTCATCAAATGCCTAACAAATATCTGCTAAAATACATCTGTGCTCAAAAAAAGAACCCACATATTCCAACTTAAGCAGCAAGACCTGAAGTTAGAAGTAGAACCAGAAATAAGAACCACTGGCATTGCAGCTCCATTTTCCTCATCATGAGGCAAGTGTGACAAGGCTGACAAAAACCAGGAGTTGCTTGCAGGTTTTTGGGGGGAGTGTTGTTTTTTTTTTTACCCTGACATATTTAACAGTGTTCCTCTGGAATCCTTCTGGTGGAATATATTTGCTAGGAGCTACCTGCCCACACCAATTGTTCATCTACTGCTCTGCTCTCTGGGCTTTTCTGGCAGATGTTATGGACAGTTTTAGAGTCTGTTCTCTGAACAGCCTCCTCTTTCCACATCCATTCTCAGTGTTGGGCTGGGAGCAGAAGAGGAAAGCTGGGCTGATTTCTCCACATCTAGAGTAGCTCTGTTCTATCCTTACTGCAGGATTCATTCAATCTTTATCCTTACCCTCAAAAAATGTAGCTTTTTCTTTTTCTTTTTTTTTTTTTTAAAGGACAAAACCATTTCTTATTTTTGGTCAAAAGTGCCTCCTTTTGCCACACATTCCACAACAGCAACCAAAGAAAACCAGCAAATTAGAGGAGCATGAGCTCAGGAAAAGCATTTAACCTGCTCTTGGCTGTAAGAAGAGCTTCAGCCTTGCTCGTTTTCAACCTAAACACAGAAGAGTGAAGTGAAATGCTATGGTCAGTGAGGTGAGATCCATCACCTGGGTGAGGTCAAACAGTCCTGTGAAGGACAAAGCCCTGGGCAGAAGTTATTTGCTCCTCTGTGGGAGACACATTCCATGCCTGATACTGCCTCATGTAGCAAGCTCAGCTCCTAACATCTGCTGACACTCACTTCAAGATCTTGGCTGTCTGATGTCATGTCCCTGAGTGAATAAATTCTTATTTCTGGTACTCAAAAAACTGTCTTGAGACTACCTTTTCTAATTTTTTTTATATTACGTTTTCACTACTTCTTCTTCCATTCCAAACTCACCAAGCAGGAAGAAAGGAGTGTTTCCACCCAACTTCATAACAGATGTCCCCCAGTCAATCCTCATCAGTGATTTTAAACTGAACAAAATAGGTGTAGGTGAGATCTAAGAGTTGGCTCTGGATTGGGAAGGGGTAAAGCAGAGTGCTGCTTAAAGGAATTCTTCTAAATTCAGCAGGTTTCCAGCCCTGTGCATTCTGTAACAGAGCTGATCTGAATTCTGCACTTGCTCGTGTTCTCTGACAGTTTCAGATACACCTTAACTCACAAAAAACTCTTTAATGTGACTGTCCAAACTAGCATGTGGTAGGGTTTTATATGTACTTTAACTTTGCAACTTTTTGTAACAGGTTTTTGTACAAATCACACATTTACTGAAAGTAAAGGGGGGGGGAATCTAGGCCAGCTAAGGCTATTTTTGCTAAAATAAGCAGCAACTTGAAATCTCAGCAGAACTTGGTTTTGAGGCTCATTCATGAAAGCAATTATTTCATGACAGCAATTGTATTCAGAGTCGTGTGAAGGGAAGGGGAATGAGGGGAGTATTTACTGCTGTGACTTGAGTTAAAGATAGGCTTTGACACCATCCTGAAACAGTTTAATTTGCCAGAGTCTGGTTTGTCCTACTATTTTCATTTCTTTAGATGAGTAACATTGTTCCTTGCCTATGCTGGAGGAGAAAACATCACAGTTTGACTCAGCTTTCATTTTCCAGTTGGCCCAGCTGTGAGCCCAGGAGTGTTTATAATGAGAGATCAAGCTCTGCCAAAACCACTGCAATAAACCCTATTATTGTTGAATACAGGGAAAAAATTAATGGGTTGGACTAGAGGATCTCCAGAGGTCCCTTCTGTGATTCTGTGATGAGAGTGTATTTTGAGCTGCTTTACATTTGGTTACTTCATAACTTTTCAAGGTTATTTTTACAGGTTGCCACCTCAGAGAAGTCAATGTCTTCAGTGTTTCCTTCAAAGCATTTTAATTGACCATCTGTACAGGGAGATGATACTGGGGAGGAGCACTGAAGACATTTTCAAATCCAGAATTATTATTAAATTATTATTAAATAAAACAGAACTATTGCCCTACAGTAACTGTAAGGTGAAGCCATTCCGAATGGCTTTGTGCTCAGAAAGGACAACCTTCAATTTTTATGGTAATAGAACACATTTATTTTAATTCCTGCATGTGAGCTGAAGTACATTTTGGTTCAATCTGACTTCAGCAATGACTTACCAGAGCGATTCCCCTAAATAACTCTGAGTACAAAGGGTGAACTGTGCCAGCGTTGGAGGAGGTGGTGTCTCTGTGCTGTTCTAAAAGTGATCCTGGTGAATCCATTTCACCAGGTGAATTGGTGAATGTTGATAATATTGCCAATCAAGTGCTGATGGTAATGGGAAGAAGGATCAACATGTGAAGACTGTAAACACAGTGGTTGTTACCTTTCACTGTCTCTGATTTTCTGTGTTTCCTAAACACCTCACAACCCCTGCTTTCAAAACACACATCGTTCCCAGGCACCCCACATCCTTCTATCTCTCCTCAAAGTGACACCCACCTTCATAACTCTGCGCAAGGTTATGTCTGATGATGTTGACTGGCTGCTCAGGAAGGTTTTTGGATGGTGACTGGCTGTTGGGTACCAAGGGGTTGGTGTAGTGCCACTGGCACTCTCCGTTCGTCTGCAGCGTGCTCAGGAAGAACCGCGCCACTTCACAGGGTGCTCCTTGAGCCTGCCCGAACTTCGCAGGCAGCATTTGTTTTTTGCCACTGAAGACGTGGGAATCCACAGGGAAGTGTCCATAATGGTAGGAGAAAGGTAGGCTGTACGGTGGGGCGTACAAAAGTTCACTGTTTTCTGAATGGAAGTTTTGTTCCTGAATGGCGGCGGCGTTCACGGCGGGGCTGGATCGCCAGTTTCCCACCTGGCTGCATTCCAGTTTGTCTGTTTGGAATGAGCTGTATTGCTGAGGGAAAGAGAAAAAAAAAAAAAAAAGGGGAGGGGGGGGGAAGAGAGTTAAATGAGTAACTTTTATATGGAACTGTAGAATGTATCGTACAGGCAGCCAGGGCTGGGCCTCCTTCGCCTGCGATCTCAGGGGCTGCAGGGACTGACTTACCAGGGTGGGTGAAGTTCCTTGTCTTCATGATAACTTTGCCTTCACTTAACGTGAGGACAAAAAAACTACTTTGTCCTCCTAATGTTAAGTGTTTACTCGATAATTTTGGCAGTTCGATTTCATAGAATCCCAGAATCACTGAGGTTGGAAAAGACCTCTAAGATCATCCAGTCCCCCCTGTGCCCCATGCCCACCTCGTCCCCNAGTTGCAGAGCCAGAAGGTCCCCCCTGAGCCTCCTTTTCTCCAGGATGAGCCCCCCCAGCTCCCTCAGCTGCTCCTGCTGCTCCAGCCCCTTCCCAGCTCCCTTCCCTTCCCTGCACACGCTCCAGCCCCTCAGTGTTTCTTCCATGAGGGCTCAGAACTGGACACAGCCCTGGAGGTGCAGCCAAACTAAGTGTAGGCAGCTGCAAATACCAGAGGGCAGAATTTTGTTGTAAAATACTGGCAGTAGTAGACCATGAATATGGTTTAGCACATCAAGCTTTAGAATGGTAGAAAGACCAAATCTGTCCTTTGCATCAGCTCCTATCACAACGTTTTTCTCTTCCCACTCTCTCCCTCACCCTCCTGTCCGTCCTCTTAATGCTTTTTAGGATCTCACTGTTGGGAATGAAGTAATAACTGTGTGACATCAAGAACTCCACAGATCATCACTGAGACACATTCCACACCAGCACAAATTTCACAACACAGCTATTCTTAGTACAGATTTTTGTCCTTTTTTGCCAGAAAAAGACATTGTTTTTTTTCATCACTTTACATATGTCATATCCTAAAAGCTTTTGCATCACTTGCCAGAGTTGGTTTGTACTACCCGTGCTGTCCTCCCCAAGAACAAAAGGATCTAATTGTAATCTGGTTTGTGAGGGATCTCCTGAAGCAGAAGATGTCAGTGTTATCCCTGGATGGTCTTCATCCTGCCCCAAGCACTCTGTGAGAAAAACTGATAATAAATGTTGCTGAAGAAGTTACCTGTTGTGGGTAAGGTGTTGTTCTGAGTTTTGCCTTCATTTTATTACTTTTGGGTTTGACTATTTTCCTTGTTTCCTGCGAGGTAGGTACTGAGTTTCTGCATGAAAACTGTGACTTGGAAATGGTAACCTGGTCCAGTGACAGCTGAAGTTCCTTATACTCAATATCTCTGCAAAAGAACAGTCCAATGAATTACATCCTCAAACAGGCCACGCAAATCCGGGAGAGCTCCTATGAAAACACATATTAGATTTTTCAGTGGTTTAATTTTCATTCTTCCAAGATTTTTCCTGAGTCTAGGGATGTCAGCCGGCAGGGAATCTTAGGGTCTGACCCCATCCCTAAACCAGACTATTGCAAATATTCTGACAGAGTCAAAACACTGAGAACCACATTAACATCTTTGTTTCTGAATTCAAGATGTGCCAACTTCTCTCAGTCTCCCATGGGCACCCTGAGGTTTGGAATCACAGCCATGTCAGGCAGATAGAGAGACACAAATCAGTTAATCTGTCTCCTGCTCAATCAGGAATTGGTCTCTGCCCTGATTCTCACAGTCAGCCCTGAGGAAAGGAAAACGAGCAACGTTCCTCTCCCGTCAGCACCATGTGTTTGTAACTACACCACCATAAGCTGCAATGTTTTTTACCTTCTGATGACAGAATCACAGGATCATCAAGGCTGGAAAAGACTTTCAGGATCATCCAGTCCCATGTTCACCCAGCACCACCAGAATCACCCCTAGTCCATACCTCCAAGGGCCACATCCAGTCACCTCCTGAACTGTTCCAGAAGCAATGACTCCACAACCTCCCTGAGCAACTTAATCCAATGCCTGACTACTATTTCAGAGAAAAAAATAATTCTAATCTCCAACCTGACCCTGCCCTGGTGCAGTTTGAGGCCATTTCCTCTCCTCCTTTCCCTCAGGACATGGCAGCAGAGCCCGACCCCCCCTCCCTGCCCCCTCCTGTCAGGGGGTTGCAGAGAGCAATGAGGTCCCCCCTGAGCCTCCTCTTCTCCAGAGAAACCCCCCCAACTCTTCATAAGACATTTTCTAGACCCATCTCCAGCTCCATTGCCCTTCCCTGCACACCCTGAGGATTTATACAAGAATAAGAATTATTAACTCTTTTCAGCTGAACCCACCCAGAAAGGGGGGATATAAACAGGGAAAGGGGCTGTAACAGGCAAACACAGGAAGGTACTGACAGACACAAATAAACCTCAAGTATTTAACCAGTAATGAATCAATTACTGACAACGTGTAATGGTACAAAGTATTTTGACTTACGTAAGGACATAATTGACACTCACTATGCAGTGAGGCCGTGACGAACGGCTGTTGTGCACGATGGTGGCATAGCTCTGCACCCACACCCAGCCTCCGTGCTTGGACAGCAGTCTGTAGTACTTGGTTGTGACTTGGCCTTTCACCAACACTGTAAATACAATAGAATAAAATAAAATTTAAAAAAAAAAAATTAAAACAAAAAATTCCCATTTCTTGGACTTGTGAGCACTTTCTGGGAAGACTTATTCCCAAGGCAAGGGCTTTTCTTCCTCCTTCACTTCCCTGAAACCTCCTCCTCCTCACACCAAACCCCCTGCAAATGGATCTGTGCAGCCCCTTTATGTAGATCCATAATGTCGTGTTATTATTTACATAAAACATGTTGAATACTCCTAAGGTTTGGCTTCCTTCTCTTCTGGAAAAAGAAAAGCTCAAGGCAGCAAAAGTATTTTGAAGGGGACACGGCAAGTTTGGAAGGAGGAGAGGAAACGGCCCTAAGCTGCATCAGGGGAGGTTCAAATGAGATTTTAGGGGAAAAAAATTTCCCTGCAGGAGTGGTCAGGCCTTGGAATAAGTGTCCCAGGGAGGTGGTGGAGTCCCTGTGTCTGGGAGTGTCCCAGAGGTGTCTGGATGTGGCCCCTGGGGACATGGATTAGGGGTGACTGTGGTGGTGCTGGGTGAGGGTGGCACTGGGTGATCCTGAAGGTCTCTTCCAGCCTTGATGATCCTGGGATTCTGTGAATTTTTTCTGGTACATTTGGAAGCACTTCTGTCATTGATATATTAATGGATTATTGTGTATTTTACAATATATTTTATGCTATGATTGGGGTTTTTCCCTCTGTAAGCTCTACATCTTGAAGGGTGATTTAAAAGGCTAAAGTTAACATGTTCATTGGTTGTGAAGCACCCAAATAAAGACAAAGACAGAGAGGTGAATCAGTTATCTCTGTGTAATCCTCTCTAAACTATTTTGGATCCTCTGTGGACAAGGATGTTTTGACATGAGGCTGTGCTATAACAGGAGTTGTGCAGCATCTCTAAATATTTGATCCAGCCACAAGTATTTCTGGCTCAGTGCCAGGCATTTATCTAATGATTCACTAGAGTATGCTGCCCAGCCTTCTAAGGTGGTTCTTTTCTTGTGTGGCCTTGGATTATTCCTTCAGGAAACTCCCCCTTCTTAGTCTTCTATACAGTCAGTTATTTATTGCAAATTAGAAAACCATGGACTGAGCTCGCTGCACAAATTATGTTAAAAAAAAAATGGGCAATAACAACAATTCCTTTACACAATAAATGATTAAGAAATGGAATTCCTGCTTGCAAATGCAGGGCTTGGATTAGACTGAACATAATACCAAAGCTCACTGTCATTTTGTGCTCTCCTTGTACATGTCTGGTACAGGAGCAGATAAGGAAACTGAGGAGTAGCTTTCTCTTTCAGACAACTCTAGGAGAGCAAGTTACCGGTAAAAATGAAAATATTTGGCCTTACAATTAGTATTCACTGAGGATTTTCCTGTTATGGAGAGCATTTAATATTAAATTGGGAACTGAGGAGTTAATAAGGGTTAAAGAGATAATATTTAGGGGCTTGATTGCTGCTTGGTAATTAATTATGCTGCTATCAGTCATTGCTGGGGTTGGCTTTTTTTGTTCAGTTGTTACATGAGGAAGTAGGGGTTTGTAATTTCAATACCAAACAGGGACCACATTAATGTGAATAATCTGAATATTCTGATGTAAGACTGACAGAAATAGAAGAGCAAGGGGTTCTTGTTCTTGCTAAAATGTCCTCTAAGTCAATAATAGAATCATAGATGGTTTGGCTTGGAAGGGACCTTAAAGATCATCCAGTTCCTACTCCCTGCCACGGACAGTGATGGAATCCCATCCAACCTGGCCTTGGAGACTTCCAGGGATCCAGGGGCAGCCACAGCTTCTCTGGGCAACCTGTGCCAGGGCCTTACCACACTCACAACTGAGAATTTCTTCTCAATATCTAATCCAGCCCTACCCTCTCTCGGTTTAAAACCGTTGTCCATTGTTTTGTTCAGTCACTATCTGCCCAGGCAAAAAGTCCCTCTCCCTCCTTTTTGTAAGCCCCCTTAAGGTACTGGAAGGCCTCAGTGAGGTCTCCCCAAAGTCTGGGGTATATAAACCGTCTCTTCGGACTTCTGACTTTCCCATCCCATCCAAGTCACAACATATATAAACTTCCCTTCAAATCCAGATAATCTCCCTTAGAAAATCAGGCTCTTAGAAAATGCCTGTAGACAGGTCTGTCTGGAAGTGTCAGTTTGGGATAAGGTATCCATTTGTTCCGAAAGCAACAAGATCAAGAACAACATCGACACCTTCCTCCTCAGTCTCAGCCCCGATCCCTGCTGGCTGGGAGCAGGGACAGGAGCCAGGGAAGGGCTGGAGCTGTGCCAGGGCAGGGGCACTTGGAGCTCAGCACAAGGTTCTTCCCCCAGAGGGTGGTTGGCACTGCCCAGGCTCCCCAGGGCAGTGGGCACGGCCCCAAGGCTGCCAGAGCTCCAGGAGCCTTTGGACAACGCTCTGAGGGACAGGGGGGAGTGTTGGGGTGTCCTGGGCAGGGCCAGGGCTTGCACTGGGTGATCCTTAGGGGTCCCTCTCAACTCAGATATTCTGTGATTCTATCAGCTTGCAGGATATTCAAAACCCCACCCTCACTTAAAGATGTCATCTGTAAGTGTAATTTATCATTCCAAGGTAAAGTTCCTGTAGCTGCTACTCAAAGAGTCCATCTAACAGTGCCAAGTAAGTCTGTTCTAAAAAATATATGTTAATAATCAGCTATATGCCATGGATTCATGATTTCTTCCTTTTCTGTAATTGTGGATGATGTTTTATAGTTGTTCCAAACTTGAAAGTGTCCAAGGCCAGGTTGGACGGGGCTTGGAGCAACCTGGGCTGGTGGAAGGTGTCCCTGCCCAGGGCAGTGGGCTGGAACAAGGTGATCTCTAAGGTCTCTTCCAACCCAAGCCATTCTGTGATTCTATGAATTTCTGATTCACTCTGTAATCCAAATGGTCCCATTCCAGGAAATGGTGCTTACACATTACCCCAGATCATCTAACAGATAGTTTTTGGAGTGTGGTCTAGGCTTTTCAGAACTAAGTCCTTGTGCTAGTTTAATGGGCACGTTTTCCTGGAGTTCAAATTCCTTGCTACTCAGTCTTCTGAAAGAGAAATTAATGCTGTCATGGATCACTAGTTATAACAAAGTCCTTTCCTGTGCTTTGGGACTAGTTTTGGCTTCCTTTCTCTCTCACTGATACTTTTTTTGAAATCCCTGTTTTAGCTCTGCAGCAAAGACAGTATTATAAAAGATGTGAAAACCACCGAGGACTACAGTGTTCAGCTTTCCTTCCTAATTATATGGATAAACCAATATTTCTCCTGGGATGGGGGAGGGCTCCACGTCTCCTGCATTTTTAGCAATCTGGGGAAAGTCTGACCTTGGCTGGGGGACAGTAGCTGTGGTTCTGAGACAGTAAATGAGGTCATCTTCCATCTGGCTCTGTGTTAAATTGCCCTGTTTGATGCTGAACGGGAAACCTCAGAAATGGGAGCGAGGTCAATCCACTACCAAGACAATCTGTGCAGGCTCAGACTCCTTGGTGGCCTCCGCTGCAACCCGACGGGGAGGATTCCGTGGCTTCAGCCTTGGCTCTGGGATGTGCCATCTGGAACTGGGTGTTCCACTGTTGTGGCTCCCTCCTGGTTTAGCAGAGGGGCTGAAAAAGGCACTGGGCTGGCTGGGCTGGTCCCTCTGGTCTGTCAGAGACAACTATTTTAAAAGGCTCCATCGGGCTCCCGGGCATGTGGCTGGGAGATCCCGGCCTGCACTTCAGGATGCCACCAAGAGAAATGGATTGCTTGGTTCCACGCAGGGAGCAGCTCCTGTTTTGTCTTCCCTTGGGCAGTGTGGGCAGGGGATGGTGCCCAGCAGATTCTGCAGTTCTTTGGACCTCCTAAAACCCAGTGCTGCTCTGCCAGGAGGTTTGGTTGCTCAGAGAGCGAGAGGAGACCCAGAGACAGCGAAACTGTGCTCTGCTACAACAGAAGTTCTATAAATACAAAGTTTGGCTTCCAGGAAGCAGGAGAATCATTTAGTGACAACATCAGCTGGGGCAGATGCCCTGCCAAGGGACAGAGATGTGAATCCTGTTAAAGTTTATGTGGGAAGAGCAATGATGTCACAGCATGTGGGATGCACAGAATCCCCCTCACAGGCACAATGGTACAAGTGAGGTGATTTCTCTGAGGGCACAAACTATGATAGTCTGGGCTGGAGCAACCTCTCCAGCCTGTGTTTTAGAAAGCAAGATCCTCGTTATTTGTGTGGCCACACTCCCCTGGTTGCAGGGAACACTGCAGGTATTAGTGGGGCTACAGAAATAAATAACACCAGTTCAAAGGCCACAAGTGTTTTCATGTAGCTGGAAGCCAATCAAGAGTTTAAAACAGGAAACCCTCTTTGCTGCCAGCACACCTTAGGCAAATATCCACATCTCCACTTTCCTCTCAGCTTGATGTTCTTGTTACATCCCTTCTAACTTGTTCTCCTCACTGTTCCTTTTGTTTTATTCTCTGTGCTCCCTGACTCAGAGTTCAGTTGCTTTAGGTCTGCAGTTTGGGATTTTTTTTTTTCCCTCTCTGAAAAAGCAAATGATCGTCCCAGTTTAGGGTTACTTTTTCTTTTCTTAATACCCTTATTAGGTGCAAGATGTTTCTCTTTGGCTTTCTTCATCAGATGACACTTCATCATCAGATTGCTTTAGAGAATGGTACCTCAAACCTGCCAACCTTTTGCTGTTCATGTTCCTGAGACATTTACTGATGGATGGTGGGGGAGCTCTAACCATGCTCCCCAGAGGGACTTTGTACACTTTACATCTGTTTTAATAATTCCCATTACTTGGTATTCTAACAATGATCCTGCACTGTTGCCCAAGAATTTGTCATTGTTTTTTGCTTCTTGGGATTCATTTGCTTTGAAACTTCCACGAATTCCTGTGCACGTCTCACATTTTTCTTCTGGTTTTAAACTTTACAACAACTCATCTTTAATCTACAGAACTGCTCTTAGGATTCTGTTTGGTTGAGGTTGTGTGGGGTTTTTTTTCCTTGTGGCGGATGTGGTGGGTAATTCAGTAATGATTTGTGTCTTTATATCCAACTCCAGGCATACATAGATCAAACTGGCAGCCAAAGTACAAATCTACCACGCACACAGAATCATCCATCACTCTGCTCTGAAGTGGAAAACTGGTTTTCAGAGGTGATCGTGGGTGCAGTGGTGCCCTCCCCATGCTGGTTGATAAAGGTTTTTCAAATAGTCTTGTGAAAATAAGGAGGGATGTTTCCTGCAGGTCAACAGATGCAGGTGGTAACACTGCAAAGAAGATGATGCCCTGACAGGACTTTACCATGTACCCTGCTCATTCTAGTTTTCACTTTCCAATGGCCCAGATATTCAATAATGTTCTGGTAAATGTGACCTTGCTGTAAAGATCAGCTGGAGCTTTCCCTGCCACCAGTGAAACTCAGCACTTGGAGTTTCAGTACTGACTTGCCAAACACCCTTACAACATCCTTTATATTCCAGATCCTCAGGAATAGCAGATATTAACATGGAGAACTGACTAACTTCTCCTTCAGGAAACCTAAAAGAAGGATTTGACTCTGGCTGCTTCCAGCCTACAGGAGCAATCTGGAAAAAAATTCACTGCCATTGGTTTTTGGATGTCATCTTTGCATCGTATGGGTTGCAGCAGACTGAGCCAAAGCCAGAGTTCAGCTATTCCCTCAATTTGCTTTTCAAATTAATGTGCTACTGAATGAACTAATTCCCAGATCCAGATGTTTGAAGATATGAGTGGTGTCTCTGTTGGAAGATGGGAAAATTATTAAATGGATTTTTTTTTTTCCTGACAATCCATTCCCCAAACCTCATCCACATGCTAATAATGAATGTTCCTCTGAGGACTTTTTTTGGGTTTGCATTCACTTCAAACACGGGATGATTATTACTAACATATTTCAGAGGAATGGGGAGCTGTTGCAGAGCTTTTATTTTAACAACAGAAGCTAGTAAAGTTCAGATTTTGCCCTCTCACTCACTCACTTGCTCTTTTGGGTTTTTTTTTCCTTCAGCCATGCAGAATCAAGTCCAAATTTTCAAAAGAGCCCAGACCTCCTAAGTACAAAGATAAAGCTGGCCAGATAAGTATTTTATTCAGAAACAGGGAAGATTGAATATTGAGCTTATTTGCAGAATTAATGGTTTCCTTAAGTGATAGCCAAGTACTTTTGAAAATCTGTCTCCAATCAAGATTTGGAAAGTTTCTTCTGCTTTCCATCACAGTGCTTGTTGTCAGCAGAACTTCTCACTCTACTCCGTGTATTTCATAGAAACATGGAATCCCAGAATGGTTTGGGTTGGAAGGGACCTTTAAGATCATCTCATTCCACCCCCTACCATGTGCAGGGACACCTTCCACCAGCCCAGGTTACTCCAAGACACATCCAACCTGGCCTTGGGCACTTCCAGGGATCCAGGGGCAGCCACAGCTTCTCTGGGAAACCTGGGCCAGGGCCTCCCCACCCTCCCAGCCAGGAATTCCTTCCCAATATCCCATCTAACCCTGCCCTCTGGCAGTTTGAAGCCATTCCCTGTGTCCTGTCCCTCCATCCCTTGGAAATAGTCTCTCTCCATCTTTCCTGGAGCTCCTTCAGGCCCTGGAAGGTCACAATCAGGTCACTCCAAAGCTTCTCTTCTCCAGGCTGAACAATCCCAGCTCTCTCAGCCTTTCCTCCCAGCAGAGCTGCTCCATCCCTGGGATCCTCTTGGGACCTCCTCTGGACTCTCTCCAACAGGTCAAAGTCCTTCCTGTGCTTCCAGCCCACATTCCCTGTACTTACACAGATGATGAGCATATCGCAGGTGGAACACGTCACAGCCATGGACATGGTGGTAGAGGGTTTTTTCTATCAGATCTTGGGGTTCATACCCAGTTAATTCAGTGACCCTGGAAAAGGAACAATCCATAATAAACAAAAAACCTCTAGGAATATTCGATTTCGTTAACCTAACACTTGATTGTGCCAACAAATCAGGTGCCTAAAAGCTGCAGGGCAAAATGTTAGTTTTGGAAACAGAATCCTCATCTTTATAAGAAAATAAACCCTCTCAACCCTGCCAGAGCAAGGTGCAGCTATTCCCTGGTACACACAGGCAGGAAAAAGAGCTCTTTTATTTATATCCACCTTGAGCTTTTGCCACTGCCATGAGAGACACTTTGCACAAAGTTTGGTTCGAGGAGCCGTTTATGAAACAACAAAACCAATCTGGTGGGCTGCTGAGACATTTCCATTTGCTTTTGCAAACATACAAATGTAGCACAGCTGTTAGTCCATAGGAGCTGTGATCATGGTCTGTGAATAAATTCAGACTAATACCCACCAGAAGAAGGAAGCAGGAGCTTACTCCAGCTGAGAACGTGGAAACACAAGGAGGTGTGAAGACCACAAGGTAAGGAGAGGAAGGCTGAAGCTTGACTTCAGAAAAAACATCCTCACGTGATGAGAAGTAGAAAAATGGAAGGAATTTGAAACAGCAACATCTCTGCAGATGTTAAAGAGCCAGGCTGCACAGGTCAGACCTGAAGAGTCAAACTTCATGTTTCAAAATGGACTTTTGTTTATTTACCATAATTGCTTGAGAACAAAAATCCTTCACGTACAGTGTGTGACAACCATAATGTGGCTTGTTCACCCAGGGCTGCTGGGGATGTTTCATGATGGTCTGGGCTTTCTTCACTTAAAAAAAGGCACAACAGAGGTCCTTTGCAAGGCCATGGTTACATTAACAAGCAACACAGTCCGTTAGCAGGTGAACCAGAAAGTAAATTGTTACTGCTGAGGATCTACGGCATCAGCAGAGGCAGCTGCATATTTAATTTCAGGACTTTTATTTAGGACTAGCTCTGGTCTAGACCTGTGAACTAAAAGCTTTATAAGAGCTGGAACGCCCTAGGCTTGTTCTTGGAGGTTGTCCTCAAGTTTAGGTTGAAGGAATCCAGTTTAAATGCCTGAGGCCTCTTCATGGTATGAACTGCAGTTTTCTTTGGCTTCAAAAGGATGTCTCTGGTCTGAACCCAAGCACTGATGAGGATTCACTGCAGCAGAGACCTACACAGTAATATCTACAGAAATGAACACAGGCTCTCAAGCAACATTTGTCAATAGGGGACTGCAGATAATGAAAAATTTTATTAGTTTTTTTTCCTTTTGTAACTATTATGCACCTTCTCTACTTGTGTCCTGCCTCTAACCAGCCCTGTGGACCCCACAGAGACTGGGGACTTGACCTTCTGCTTGGGAAAGCGGTGGGTGTTTGGATTCTTCTGAAGGAACTCAGAAAAGCAGCATAAAAATGCCTTTGAGTACTGATTTATTATAAATAGGGCACAAATACATCCATACCTCCCTGGCTATGCCTTCCTCTGGGAAACTCCTGCATGCCTTTGCCTCAGTCAGGGACTGCCAACGAGGAGTGAGCACATGTGGTCTCTTTCTGCAGGAGGATATGGGAATTTTTGCTTGTGTTTCTCCTCTGCAGAGTGTTCTGGTCCCAAATTCTCACTCAATCCTACCAGCAGCATGAAGTGCTGGTGAAAGATTCTGCTCAGTTCTCAGCGCTCCTTCTGACTCCAGCACAATTGAAACAAGGGTGGCTTGGTGAGCTCAAAAACAGCTCATCCAAACCCAAACAGGACACCACCAACCCAAGCCAGGTGTTCGTTTTTCCAGAGGTCCTGTCCCACTTTGAAGCTTTAAAAAGTTTGGGTCTGGATACAAACTCATCTGTTGTATTTCCTCGACATAAAATCAAGCCCTCAGCGAGTCACTGTAGGGAGCCTGGGCTCTCAAGGTGGTTCTTTGCACGTGACAGGGCACACAGAGGGAAGGAAGGTTTGCCCCAAGGATCGTTTTGGCCTCTAGAATTCTTTAAAACCTTAGTAAAACCACATAGCAATGATCCTCTCAGGCACATGGTGTGACCCTCAGGGCTGGTCCTGTGCAGGGTTAAGAGTTGGACTCCGTGGTCCTTGTGGGTCCCTTCCAACTCGGCGTATTCTGGGATTCTGTGAGTGCATAAACTGTACCACAAAAATCAGGAGGAGCAGCTCACTTTGGAGGGAATTGACTGCCTCCTTTTTCCAGTGACCTCAGTGAATGGACTCTTGGGTGTTTTATGTTGTATCAGCATCTAGAAAACGTTACTGAGCTGCTCCTTCCCTTGGGTTTCACACTCTCTGCCATGACTGTCACCTCTGAAGATCCAGCAACACTTTCCCGTGCACGGATACCAGAACCAAGCCTGAAAACCGTTTAGTCTTATTCCCAATATGCCTCTGCTCTGAGCAAACAGAGCTTGGTTTGCTCAGCTGGGAGAGCAGGAGGCTTTGGCAGTGCTTAATACCCCTGATTGCCCCGTGTGTGGATGACACCCATCTGCTCTTTGGTAAACACAGCTCGGGGTCTCTCCATGCTCCTGTCAACACCTCTGGTTATTCTGTCTCCTTTGAAGACACTTATGTCTCCAGGCAGTTCCTCTCAGGCACATCATTTCCTCTTTTTTTTTTTTTCCCCACATGCAAAGGCATGTTGCTAAACCCCCTCGTGCTTCTTCATAGCTGTTACATTAAGTAATGTGCGCCAAAAAAAGAGGAATTATCCCAGAAACAAGAAGTTCTTTGTGTTTTAGCAGCTGATGGCCCACTGTCCCATGGAAGGAGCATGTCCCTGCACGGTTGGCCTGCCATGCCAAACATCCCCACTGTCTTGGATACGGATCTTTGTCACTACTGCTCATAAATATAACCTCTGCTTTCTGCAAATCCAACGTGCCAGGGAAATACGGGACACACGCTCCACAGGCAGAGATCTTTGAAGGATAATCATCTTGTCAGTGCTGTGTGTCCTGGGCTTTTCCCCTCCAGGTATCTTGAACTGCACTATACAAAGTACCATTGTGTGTTACAAATTACTGTTTCTTCAAAACCAGAGAAATCAATCATTTTAGTTCTGGTTCTGGGCTCTTCTTAGCCAGTGAGTAAACTTCCACCAGCTGAGAGTGAAGGCAGGGTTGTCTTTCCTCAGCAATAGCTGTTCTCCCCAAATTTTGTTTGAGAAGGTCATGTTTCCATGCAGTAGAAAACAGGATTAATTTTCATGCCAACAGCCCCATCAAGAGCACTGGTTTCATGGTTCAGGTGCCACAACAAAGTGCAGAAGACTCTCTCTTCTTACTACTCTGTCAAAAGCTTTCTGGGTGACCCCAGCAAGTCATTTCATCTCAGTGTTCCAATTGTGAGGTGGGGTTTTTTGGGGTACAGTCTCATTCTTCTGCCAGCTCTGTATGTTAAAATTTATGGCCTTTAAGGTAAAAATGTTTCACTTCTCATGTGATGAAAACTCACTGCAAGAAGGCTTTAGACTCTCTGAAACCATAGGTAACTCCAGGTTAAATTGTCCAGGCTCCTATTTCTTGGCATTCAAGACAAAGTATGGTCTATCCAGCTGCCTGAAAGGCTTTGAAGACTCACATGGCCTTCGAGTTCCAGATCTATTTTGGCTTGCTTTATTTTTTCATGGACGTTTTGATGTGTTTGGAAACCGCCGGTAACGCTCGACCTTGAAAAACATTTTGATGCTCGAAACGAGAGAGCTGCTTACCTGGAATCCAGGAATATCAACTTTAAGTCCAAGCTTGCTCTGAACATAAACATGTTGCTGTGAAGTTTGATCTCAGTGATTGCACTGGGAGGCAAAGACTGACCCACAGCCACCAGCCCAACGATTTGGTAGCAGGAGTCGTACAGAGACATGTCGAGCATGTACTGGCGGATCTTCAAGTAGCCACTGCAGTGGATCACCTGGAATGGGAAGAAAACACCATTTCTGATGGCAAGACAGCCAACAACTTGTTTTCAATGATTTCATAAAGCCATACACCCTTAAAACACTAAATTTTGCTTAGTCTGTTAAAGCTCCAGGGTTGCGGTTAGTTTGTAGACGGAGATCCAAACACAGCAAACACAAAATCTGTGCTTACTGCCCACGTGGTTAATCCAGGATTAAAGCACATGCTCTTTGGGGACTATCTAACTGATTTCTAGTTAATGCTTTCCTGTAGATACAGACAGAACTCCTGTTCATTGATAAAAAATCTGGAAGCTGCTTTTTTGAAATGACCATCTCACACACAGGTGTACAAAAACATTTATATTCCAATGAGTTATTCTCATGAAAACCAGGCACTTTAAAAATCCACTGGATACTAATGCATCCCATTTATAAAGCTTAACTGCTGTATATGTAAATGCACAAGAAATGAGTTTTAAGTTCTCTGGTCAAGTTGAGATGATATTCTTCTGACACATGCCTGAGCCCTGAGATCAGATAGCAGAATCCCTGTATACAGTTCCTAATCACAGAGGTGATAATGTCAGTGTTAGGCTGTAAAAATTCACAATGTCAGCTAAAGAGGAGGGCAAAATGCAACCTGGGGACTATTCCAGAACATAAGATTTAGTTAATGTAGTGCTGGTGTTTAGAAACCTTTGGTGCTCCTGGCAATTTTCTACTGCAAGCATCAGGCACACACATATCCTTCAGTTTAATTTATCTGTTTGTTTGACTTTTAACTGTGTTTAATGGAAATAAATCAATTTTCACTGTATTTATTATTCCTGAACCACCCACTATACCTGAAAATAGGCTCCTTCTGTATAACCTTCCTTCCTCCTCTCCAATCACTAAGTAATTAATATATTTAGCAAAAGTACAATAACAAGAAAAACTTCTTTAAGATCTCTCAGTAGATCTGGGTTCCCAGATCACTTAGTCCATGAGTTTTTCCTGTGCTTCACCTAATGAGGTGATTTTTTAAAAAAATAAGTCCTGACTTTAAGTACAATCAAAGGGAATAAATTTAGGCCAACAACTCTCCAGATAAATGAACCCTTTAATGTTTCACTGTGCAAACTTTTAGTAGAGAGCAGAAGAAAGTGATGACTCTGACTACAAGTCATAAATGGGAATTAAAAAACAGAGATACCACCACTACAAGCTCTGCTCTTTTACCTGATTTCTCATTCAGCTCTGGGACAGGATCATTTTTACTGGGAAGCAGCTGAGCAAACAGGGTTCATGTAATGAAGAACTATCAGTCCAACCAGGTAGGCAAATAAACAGATATATGGCTGCACTTTGAACACATTCCTTTAAAGAGCTCTGCTTCTCTTGCAGGCTTTTCTTTTTGGTTTTGAGTAACTCAGACAAAAAGAATGCTCACCAGGCTGTATGTGAATTACCCTCCCTGATGGAGATATAGAATTATTCTGTGTGGCTCGAAGAGCAGCAAACACACACTGCGAAGCTGAAAATAAAAACTACCTGAGTGGCAGCTGTTTTCCTAAAACCTCAGCATTTGCTGCGGCTTCTGATTTCGTGTAATGAAGAGAGAAATACTACAAAGGGTGAGATTCATAAACAGACTCGGTGGTTCAGCACAATTCAGCCCTGGGGTGATGGCCACGGTTGTTTGGAATAACACTCACGTGGAGGCCGATGAGGTGACTTGTGCAACTGGGTGGCTGCTCAGCCAGAGGCTGAGGGGTGTGGAAAGGTTCCAAATTCCTGTGTCTGGGTTCCTGCCTCACCTGCCTCCAGTTCCATAGGGGAATAAGACCTAGCTGTGTGCTCTCCTTGCAGCTCCATGGCTGGGCTCCAGCTAATTCCCCAGCCTGGAAGAGCAGGGATCAAGATGTGGGAATGCGCCACAAAGCCAACTCCAGCTCACTGTGAGGGAGTTTAGGCTTGCATTACTAAGAGGATCTGCAATCAGGAGTGGCGTTTTTTGGATCTTTACTGATTCTTTTCCTCACAGATTTTGCTCTCAGCTACATATGCCTTAAAAAAAACCCCACAAAACCCTAAATAAATAAACTTGTCAACTGTTGAACAATCGTGGGGTGGAACAAAAAGGTTTTGTACATTACCTTGTATCCACTGCATGTCAATCCTGCATTCCTCTTGGCTAGGACACACTTCATCCTCAGGAAAAATGATCTCTCAATTTCATATTCTGAAAGGATAAACCACACTGGTTTTATTTGTTACTGGAGATTTCCAAACTGTCCAAAACATTCCCCTCCATGAGTTCACTGGAGTGTTTATGTCTCAGCCTCAGCCTTCCCCACTCCATCTCTGCCCTCAGGATTTATTTCACCCTCGTGTTAAAATTCCCAGTGAAAGTTGGACAAGTCAACAAAATTATGTCTCCAAAATTCTGGTTTTACCACCCTTCCCCAGGCAATCACCTTGTTCTGAACAACTAATACCAGCCCCTGTTGGCAAAGGGCAGGAAACAGGTCCTTTAGAGTGTAGATAAATGAAAATACTCTCCAAAATAATAACAGAGTGGGAAACAAGACAATGCAGTGGGTTTGGGATAAATTGAGTGTACATAGCTGTTCATGCCCAGACCTTCTGGCCTCCATATGCAACGTTATTACCTGTTTCACTGACTTCCAAAGCCATCTTGTTAAGTTATTTTTAAACAAATGTCTTAATGGGTAACTTCCAGAAATATTTTAGTATTTTTTATAGCTCAGGTACACATATATTTTCTGCTAAGGATATGTTACTATTATCTTTAATGGTAATTATTCCCCATAACAGTTCAGGCACCATAAATAGTTCTGAGTTTCTTTTTTTTTTACTGAAAATGCAGCTTGGCAGAACACAACTGTATAAGGACAAGAAAGAGAACTCATCTGGTAGAGCAGGAAAATCAGGGAAGCAGAAGAGTTCTCAGCTTTGTTGCAGTGTGTGTTTCCTCCTAACTCCCCATAAAGTTTGGACTGTCATCACTTGGAGTTTTGCTGTAATTTAACTGCTCAGTTGTATTCCTGTTTTTTGTGCATCCATCACCCAGTTAACTCCTCTTGGACACACACCTGAGCTGGTTTGATCCTCACACCACTACCTGGAAACCAACTCCCTCTCTGTAAGTTCTGAATTTAAATGTCTGAAGATACAACCACAGAAAACGGATTTGGGAAGGAGGGAAAAGAAACACTTCCTGAGTATTTGAATTTTCCATTATCTCCCTAATGCAAATTAGATCCTTATGGGGAAGAACAGGCACTTGAATGAACTGACACACCTAATGTAGAGTTTTAAATACAAACTTACACCGTTTGATGGGAGGAAACCACAGAGTACAGATTGCTGCTGCTGAAACATGATCTCATGAGTAAAGAATGGATCTGGACATTGGGAACATCAGTGAAGTTCATGGCTTCAATAGGGATGACCTCACACCAGCACAGAAGGGACATGGAGCTGCTGGAGCGGGTCCAGTGAAGGCTGTGGAGATGCTGCAGGGATGGAGCATCTGTGGGAGCAGGAAAGGCTGAGGGAGCTGGGGCTGTGCAGCCTCCAGAGCAGACACTGAGAGGGGACCTCCCCCAGGTCTGTGGGGGCTGCAGGGAGGGGGCAGAGGATGCACCAGGCTCTGCTGGGGGGGCCCAGCAATGGCACAAGAGGAACGGGCAGGAACTGATGCCCAGGAAGTTCCACCTGGACAGGAGGAAGAACTTCTTTGCTGGGCAGTGATCCAGCATTGAACAGAGACCAGAGAGGGTGTGGAGTCTCCTCACTGGAGATGCTCCAGAATCACCTGGACACAATCCTGTGCCATGTGCTCTGGGATGGTCCTGCTGGAGGGAGGTGGGACCAGATGAGCCTGACCTATCCTGTGATTCTGTGTCAAGGTGCCCAATGAATAATGTGCAGGTGCTCCATGGAATCTAACATCTGATTTACAGGGTTGGAGCTGGAGAACTCAAAAGCCACCACAGTGAGATCCTTGTGAGTGTGTTTGTGTGAGAGCATAAAAACTTTGAGACTGACTCGCTGGCAAGGGAAAGCAGAATCCCAGAATCATTTGGGTTGGAAAAGCCCTCCCAGCCCATGGATCCCCCC
>VYXB01006943.1:59190-86597 GCA_013397135.1 Pachyramphus minor | reverse complement strand
CCTCCCCTGGCACAGCTTCAGGCCATTTCCTTTCATCCTGTCCCTTGTTTCCTGCGAGAAGAGGCCGACCCTGGCTACAAGCAGGAGCAGGACAAGGATGTTGTCCATGGTGGTCTGAGAGCTGTCAGTGTGTTTGTGGTGGCTGTAAGAGCTCTGCTGTCCATGGTGATCTGTCCCTGGTGGGCTCTGTGTACATGTGTGTGCCTGCTGGGAATAAAACCATGGCCAGGCCTGATGGAGAAGTTGCAAAATATGAAGGAGCAATGAGACCAAACCCCTCACATAAAAAATTAGAAGTGCAAGACTGTGGATGGTGTGGCTTAGTGTTCATTTTAAATTAGTTTTCATATTAACTGGTATCTTCACCAGTGTGACCCCCTCAGTACCCTCAGAAGTAGCAGAAGTGGGCAGCAAAGCAAAAAAGAACTAAATTAAATTTGCAGTTGTAAAGCTGAGAAATAAAAGCTCTGGTGTCCTGCTGGATGATAACACAGCCATCAGTATAATGCAGAACTTCAAATATCACATCCAGGCTGTACCTGATGTAATTAAGATCATCTGCTGTGATGAAGAGGATGTGGAAAGAAAATGAGGTACTTAAAGGTTTAGCAAGACATGAGGGAGACACTGAATATTCATTTAGGAGAAATCAGATGAGTTCTGAGGAGAGTGATTACTGAGGCAGCTGTCCTTCTGCAGAGGTTAATCACAAAATTGTGAGGAATAGGAGATGTGGAAACTCAGGATAAAGCAGGGAAAAGAAAGCCTGTGGCACAAATAGTGAACACCTGCTCTAAAAACAAAACAGAGATGTCCAGGGATGGAGCAAAATTCTCAAATTAGGGAAGACACAAAACTGGTAAACATAAAATAATCACTTCAGGCTTAAGTAAGAGGTGAATGTGATCAATTATTCTGAAAAGGTGTGAGTTTATCAATCAGAATGAAGTTTTGAAAAACTGGGAAAAACAACAACGTAAAGCATCTTGGCCTAGTAATGTAATTATTGATATCATTGGTGTTTTTTTCAAGCCAAGGTGTGAGTGCAGAGAGGATCTTGGGATATCAAGAAGGTTTGGAAGAGAAAAGATGCCAATGAAGTACTGCCAGTTCTTAAGTAGTTAAAGGTCAAGAGACCTGTGGATTAAGCACATAGATATGAAACTTAAGAGAGAGAATAATGACTAGGAAAACGTTATGAATAATAAAATGTCATAGCTGAACCAGAATATAAGAAATACTGAAGGAAAACAGCTTTCTTAATTAGTAGAGAATATTCATAGCATCTAATAACTGAAGTTTAACCACTGCATTTCATATTTGTATATATTAATTATGTAAATGGATTAGTGTAAGGGATGTTAACACCTCTCCTTTAAGTGTTAAGAAAATGTTCAAAAATCAGTGTAGAAACTATTTCTATTCATGACAGAGAAAAGGTGAGACCAACAGGTTGCAGACATCCTTAAGGTCTTTTCCAACCCAATTGTTCTATGATTCTATGATTCTACGAGGTCAGAATCCATTTCAAATCCACCACTGTTGATTTTTTACCCAACTCCACGTTTCCCATATCAGGGTCACAGAAGTATTTCTATTCTACTAATTATTCTCTATTTCCTGCCCAGCTTACAGAGCTCCCTCCCTCAAGCTCTGCTGCGATGGAGTTTAGTTTAGATCCAGTAAAAGCCATGAATGAGGCAGAAAATAAATCATTCCAATCCCATTCAAGTCCCTACATCCCCACAGAGCTGAAACACGGCAACCTGGGAATGAGAACATAGAAAAACCCTTCTGACTGTGGACAAACAGAAGATGCATTTCTTTTTCAGGGCACAAAGTACCATTTCTACAAAGTGTGTCCTCACCAATAATCCCTTTTCTTTCCTTAGCTTGTCTATCATGCAACACAGTTTGACTTCAAGCACTGGGCAAGAATAAAATGGCCTGTTTATGTTCTACAGATTTGTATTTTCATGCTCTCATAAACAAAATAAATGTCATGGTAAAGAAAATGAGTCTTTGCTATTTTAGATAAAGAATCTGTGCATTTGTTCACTCCTGTTGCACGACTGCCAAGCAGGATTCTCCAAGCCTCTCTGTGAAATTATGGTTAGATTTCTGGGAGCCAGAATGGTCCATCCCTAGAGGAGGAACTATGAAATTCATCTTTGCTTTCAACTCCATCTTTCATCTGTTTTGAAAGAAAGCAGTCACAGAATTCTGTGGTTGCACAGTGGACTGAGAAAACAGTTCCTCATGACTTTTTCCCACAGTTTCACCTCTCATGCCTTTATTTTCCCTAAGGTAAAAGCTGCTATTTTATACCCCTTTTCCAAAGCTCTCAAGTTTTGACATTACCAAAATATGACATTGTTTTGCTGCAGAACCACTTTGTAAATGAATATAAATGGGGATGCAAAGTGCCCAGTGCTGCACCATGAGCTGTTCTAGGAATGTTCATCTCATCTGTCACTCAAAAACAAAATGTGAAGCAGCATTAGAATTGGGAACTCCAAACACAACAACATCTCCTATCCATGTCCCTGCTGGACTGTTCTACAGGTGGGAACACAAGTTCATATGTGGATAACACTTTTTCTTCCATCCCCCAAGAACTCTGCATATTTTTTTTCCCTTTTAGTTGGTTATTTCCGTCTTACCTCCTCTGTTCTCTAAAGTCACATTTGTTCTACTCTTATTCCTGTGTGGTCTGCAGGGCATCTGGGTCCCACACAGCACAGTGCTGATAAAAGAGGATGTGAGGATCTTGGCCTGTCTCTTGTGAGCATAACAAGGCTGTAGATTTGTGTGACACACAGAATTCCAGAATGGTTTGGGTTGGATGGGACATTAAAGATCATCCAGTGCCACCCCTACCATGGGCAGGGACACCTCCCACTGGCCCAGGTTGCTCCAACCTGGCCTTGGACACTTCCAGGGATCCAGGGGCAGCCACAGCTTCTCTGGGAAACCTATTCCAGGGCCTCACCACCCTCACAGCCAAGAATTTCTTCCCAATATCCCATCTAACCCTGCCTTCCTTCAGCTTAAAGCCATTCTCCCTTGTCCTATCACTACCTTTCCCTTGTCCCAAGTGCCTCTCCAGCTTTTCTGGAGCCCCTTTAGGGACTGGAAGGGGCTCTCAGGTCTCCCTGGAGCCTTCTCTTCTCCAGGCTGAACAGGAGACAGAATGCCACAACCTATATCCCTTAATCCTGGATGAGCGTGACACCAACTTCTAAACCAAAAAAGAGGTGAGAAGATGTAGACACACACAACAGCACACACAATTTTAAGATAATCCTGAAGCTGGGAATCCAGGACTGGCCAACAGCAGCAGCATGAGAAGGGGGTTGGAAGTGCCTTGGTTTGCCCTGGTAATGCTCTGGCTGTGGTAGGAGAGGGATCAGTTCTGTTGTTGACCTGTCCTAGAGTTCCAAACTTGCACAAACTACCCAGATCTCCTCCTCTTTTAGCCAGTTTGCTCTGTGTCCTGATTATATTCAGAAGCCTGGCAGTGCTGCAGAGGGTAAATTGTGTCTGTCATCATTCCTGCCATCCAAACTCAGCCACTTACTTGCATCTGCCCAAATTTTCCCTTGTTCCTGTAAGTGATGCTTCCAAACTTTCCATGGAGAAAAAACTCAACAGAGCACAAGGCAGAAAGGAAAACAACAGGATTTACAGTCTGAGACACTCTGCTCTCTTTGGTATATTTTACTCTTTTTATATTAAAAAGATGTTTTAGTGGCTTGTCAGCAATCCTCTTTTCCACTTTTGTACACCAAAAATTCTATTTATTATGTTCCTCAAGTTTAAAGTAACCCTACCAAACAGTGGCAACAGGATCATATCAAACCATTATCATTCAGTAATGGTTCTTCTACAAAATATCTTTAAATTAATGAAAACTAAAATTCCTGCAGCTGTTTGTGTTTTGCATATGTGTTACTAGAAAAAAAAATAATTCTTTAAACCTCAGGGTAAAAAAAAAAAAGATGCCAAATTTTCTGCTCCCTTCTTTTGATATCAAACTTTATGTGTGGAGGGAAGAAGTTTCTTCCCTGAGAGGAAGAGGATGCACAGGGATCTGCTTCTTGGCTGGGTGAAATGGTGCCCTTAAAGCATCAGCTGGGGTGGAGAAAGCCTGACCTAACATATTCCACAGTCCTTGTGGAACTTACATTTGGCTCCTAAATAATCATACAGGAATTATCCAGTTGTTAGCAGACAACTGGAATGTCTGCAGCAACTACCATGTTTCTTTTTCCCTTTCCCTGCTCTGGGGGGTGTTAATAAACCACGTTTAGTACACAGTGCCTTGGTGTGAGTCAGCAAAATTTGGGAGGCTATGGATGTTTTAGAGGTTTAAAATCTCAGAAAAAGCAATTGAAGCCAAGAAGAGACACACAGTGTCTGACAGGAGACACACATGGAAGAGCAGCACAAAATGCTGAAACCTTCTCAGCTTTGATTAATTCCTTGAATCCCTCTCAGCATTGTTTAATTCCTGGTCTTGCTTTGCTTGTTTTCCTGCTTGGATCAGCTGCAATCTCAAGAGATGGATGGTTTAGTAAGTGTTGCTGCCCTCCACTCTGAGCTGTGAACCGTGAGAGAAAACTTCCTACAGAAGCAGATAGTAGGGACAGTTCAGCAACACAGATATTTTAAAAAGAACACCATTTGAGGGCGTAGGGTCCTGCCTGCATCCCAGCTTGTGTTGGCACATTGTTCCCTCTAAAGACTGTGCTGGTAGGAGCTGGCTGTAGTCAATAATCCTGGAGCAATCCTCAGCATTCAGTCCCTGAAATCCAGCCACTATTTTGGACACATTATCACCTCTGGAGAGGGCACTTGGTCACATCACCTCACAAACCCCTGCCAGCACTGTCCCCCCCGCTCCTGCCACTACCAAAATGCTTTGCTGCTGAGCTGTGGCTACTCAGACTTGCTGGCCAGGTGGGCATTTAGTTTTAAGCCCCATGTGAGGTGAGGAAAGGGGAAAAACTCCTCACCCCTCTGCAGGAAGTTCTGGAGCTGCTGTCCATTACCAGCTCTGCTCTGGGTTGGGGTGGCCTCACCTCGAGCCTGGGGGCAGTTCTGGGCACCACAACATAAGATCTAAAGGTCTTAAAGGGTGTCCAAAGAACAGACACAAAGATGGTGAAGGGTTTAGAGGGGTTGCAGGAGGAGCAGATGAGGGCTGCAACACAGAAACACAGTCAGCAATATCTGCGAAGGTGTGGAGAGCCAGGGAAGTCATCTGAGACCTGAGCACAGCCAGTACACGTAATTTGGAATAGGTATCAAAACATTTTCCTTTTCTTTCTTTCCTTTTCTTTCTGCCACCCCACCCCAGTCAAAAGGAATGGATTCATTTTGTTACAGCCGGTGCAAAGTTGGCCCGAAGACTCACGTGAGGTGATCCACTGAGCCATATTATACTTTTAACACATATGTGAGGGAGATTATTCTTTTTTCCCACCCCAGCCACCTTAAGGGAGTCCAGCTGTTGGCTTCTTTCATAGCAGAGTACATATTGCTTTACATTTTCGCTGCTGGCCATGCAAGTAAAAAGGCAGCTCAAAGACTTTGTAAGTCAGAGCTGAAATTCTCCAAAGCCCCCACAGATCATGGGGCTTATGGCTTTTGTTGAGTCATAACTTGTAGACTTAAAGAAAGGAGCATGAGGTCTTAGTTGTGACCTGGGCAGTGCAAATCATTAACATTCAGCCTGTTACCCCTGTGCTGAGCTTCTTTTTACCTAAATTCTGTCTTCTCTAACATACAGCAGTGAGCTGAAGACATCAAAACTGGAAGAAATCACTGCTTCCCTCAGTATTTTCTTCTTGTGGTTAATCAGACCCTGAGTTATACATGAATACATTATTCTAATTCGAGCTTTTGTGGTTTCAGGGCACAAATGTTACTCCTTGATTTGTTTTTTTCTTCTAAGCCAGCCCTTTAGTTCCTGGCATTTTCTTTCCTTGGAAATATGTACACACAGTATTCAAGTCACCTCCAAATCTTTTCTCTGATAAACTAAACAGATCATGGAATTATGGAATGATTTGAGTTGGAAGGGAGCTTGAAGATGATTCTGTTCCAACAGGAACACCTTCCACCAGCCCAGGTTGCTCCAAGCCCTGTCCAACCTGGCCTTGGACACTTCCAGGGATCCAGGGGCAGCCACAGCTTCTCTGGGAAACCTATTCCAGGGCCTCCCCACTCCCACAGTTCACCAACATCCATATTCCCAAAACCTATTACCTTTACTCTTGCTATGCAGTCCCAGCCTCTGGAAGTATGTGATTATTCAAGTATTTCCACTGTCTTTTAAAAAAACAGAATTATTTACCTGCTGTATTTGAGGTGTGCCTTGTTCTACCTGAAACACGAGGAAGTTCAGGGCGAACTTAAAATGTAATAATTTAAGAAGGTTTATGCCTTTTCAACTAATATACAATTTTTTCTTATACCAGGGTGAGTTATCTGAAGAAAAACATTGTGACAGTAAGGATTATGTAATGAAATTCCCACTATTTCTGCTTTTATGCAGTAATTTGCATTTCCCTGCGAAATAAATCGAGGTCAAATCCAAATTTACAAAGACTATAAAACTAGAGGTCAAAAATAATCTGTGCTCAGGGTTATTTCACAGCAGTAACAGAATACCACAAAGTGTAGATACGTGTGTTGACATTTGTGATTTTATTCCTCTCAGGACAGATCTTATCCAGCTACAGCTGCTGAAACAGCACCTGAACTAAAAAATATATCTAAATATCTGGGCACTTTACGTGAGCCAAGCTGTAAATTTCTGATATAAAAGTCCATGTCCACAGTGGAATATTGATTTTACACCTAAGTAATGCCCCAGACTGGAGAAATCTATAACAGAATAAAGTTATAAAAGGAATGGTTTTTATTTGACTCAATGATTCAGACGTGTTTTAAAAGATTAAAAGATATAAAATGAAACCAAAATGACAAAAAAATACTCCTTAAAAAAATCTATTTTCCTCTTTTTTTTTTTCCTTAGAAAAGAAAACCATTTCCACTCAACTGCCCTCTGTCCTAAGTTACTTGTGGAACTCCACATTTTATCTAAATACTGAAAATATCTACTCAGATACAGACAGAAGTTGCTTCATTCTTGTCATTTATTAAAAAAGTTTCAGGGTTTCAGTGGATTGAAATAGGAAACCTGCTTTGATTTTTGTAGGCCAGGTAGTTTAAAATATCTTAGAGATATAATTAAGATTTAAGTTTATATCTCAAGGTATATATGTATAAAACACTGCAGAAAAGGGAATTACTGGCACAGAATATTTGTTCACTCTGTCAGTTTTAAAAAGATTTAACTGTAGATTCTGGTTACTTTAATACACCCACTCCATTCATTTTATGGGGAAGAGATTTCCATAAAATATTTCATATTTCCATAAAATGATCCCCACACAAAGCAGGACATAGATCCTTTATTTAGCTTCTCCAGGTCTAGGAATCAAAATAAGATCCTGTTGTTGGGAAATTTTTATCCATTTCCTCTGCTACACAAATTTTTATACCAAATACACTCCAATAGATCACAATTCCAAGGGAATTTTCCTTTAACTTTGCACTAATGAGAAACCAGAGCTTGATTTTGATAACTAACAGTGTATCTATTTAGGGTGAGGAAAAGAAAGCTGCAGAGAATGAGGGATGTATTTGGGGAGAACAGGGAGAGCTGCAGGATTATTTGCTTTTGGCATGGAAATTAATTCCAATCAGACCCTTATGACTTAAAATTTGTAAAAATCTCCAATGATAAATCAAAAAAAATAGGTATATTACGAAAAACAGGAGGCTGTTGCCATTGGCAAGACAATAGGTATAAAAATATCCTACTACCAGTTCTGGATACCAGGAAAACTGCATGAAAAGGGATGGATTTCACAGGATCAGCAAGGCTGGAAGAGACCTTCAAGATCATCCAGTTCCACCATCAACCCAGCACCATCATACACATTTATATCAGGGGTATCTCCTCTGCTTAGCAACGAAGTAGGAAAAAGGGAAAAAATGTTGCTTTAAAAAACATCAGCATTAAAAAATACTCTGAGCAAACTATGAAATAGTCAAGTAACAACTAGAAGAAGCTGAGAAAAATAAGAGTTTGTTTTCCAAGACCCCAAGGGAGTTTGTTTTCCAAGATAACCTGTCTGAGGAGGAAGAAAAGAGGAGATAATTCTTCCATTACCACCACTCAGAGCAGTAAATGTGCTTCCAGGTACACCAACCTTCCCTGATTTCAGAGGGAACTGATGAGCTGGTGGAATCACAGAAGCCAGAACCAAGCACAGAAAAAGGCTGGAAGAGACAACTCTGAAAAATAAAATGCCTGATCCTAAATAGAACTGTGGTGTGAACCCAAAACTCGTTTTTTTTAGAAGCTGTGCTTAAAGAAGACTGGGATAAACAGCAGAGTGGGAGCTCTAAGTGATTATGAAATACATGTGAAAGCACATTGGATGGAGCTGGACTATTGTTGATACTTTAAAACTCAAAGAATTGCCCCCAGTGAGACAAAAGCTACTGGAGAAGGTGGTGAAAAGATGAGAATACCTTATTCTTATATTTCTATATAGTTATATATAGTAGTTATTGCGCTGAAGAGGCAACACACAAAGGGTTATGCCAGTATTTATGGGGGTGGCTGAGCACAGCCAGGGTGACAGCATGGCAAGAGAACCTGATTTTCCTGTAGAAAGCTCTTTTTAAAATGAGTTTCTAAATCCAAAATCATTTACGAAACCCAATTCCTCCCTTCCTACAGTGGGGAACATTAGGTCTGGCCTTTTGTCCAAGCTTGGAATTTACCAGTTGCTTCAGAAATATTAAAAATATCCTCCTATTTACCAATTGCCTGATGTTTTGGTGGGTTTTTTTTCCACTAAGACTACGTAGCTTCAGCTGTGCCTAGTTAGACCAACAACATTTCTGCAACATCAGCAGTGATGACAAAACAACAGAGATGAAATGGCCACTGGGCAAAACCTAAAAAGCTGTTTAAAACTGCATGGCATGAGAGGCATTATTTAATCTGGGGTAGCTAATTCCTTTTGGTACAGCAACCCAAAATCATGGGTGGTGGTTTCAGGTTCGTGCTCCTCCTCGTCCTCCTCTCTTTGTGTACATCTTCAGACAGGATAAATATGAACTTATGGAATCATAGAATGCTTTGGGTTGAAACTCATCATTTCTTTGGTTTTTTGTTATGGTTTTTTTTTACTTTTTCTCTTGTAGTTTGATCACAGGTACCTTGCAAGAGGTGAGGATGGAGAGGCTGGTGAGCAGTAAGGACAGCTGTCATCTCATCATGATCAGAGGGGTGGATGTACTCATAAATGCTGTTTCCAGTAAGCTCCACCTGTGAAGGGACATGTAACAAATGGTTCATTGGTTTTGTCCTCAAGCAACCCAAGCCCTGCAGTTGGGTGACCTACACACACCATTTTTAGAGCATCTTCCAAAATTGCACCCATTCAACTGAATTAATCCCTTTTTCAGCAGTAGTTAATATTATTGTGGGAATTTCTGGTGATGCATTAGTGACAGAAGAGCTGCTCTTAGAGAGAGCTGGGGATGAAGTGATAAACCAGAGCAGCTGTAGAAATGTTCGATCGCCACAAAACGGGGTAAAACCTCCCTGGACGGCCTTAATGCCTCCCAAGGAGGCAGAACATTTCAAAACTAATGTTTCTCCAGGTTCCCAGAAACTCTCACCTGCGCTCAGCTGGCAGCTGAGCTCTCTGAGCCCAACCACCCCAGTCACAAAATCCCTTTGTGCCTTTTCAAAGACCGTCCACCACGCTCCATCCACAGGGCAGCAGCCAGAGCATTCCAAAGGCAGACTTCCATGGGTTTTCACTGCTCTAAGCAAACAGGCAGGGTAAAGACTAGATCTGCCTGAAATATCCCTCTTCTCCCTTGAACTCTCCTGCCTTTCCCACCCTTGTATCCCTAAAAACTGTTGCACACACAACCAAATGAGCGGCGGGCACGGCGCGTCCCCTCCGCCGACTCTGTCTGCCACGTCTCAAACCCACCCACAGAAGTCTCCAGATAGATGCAGTAATTGATTTAAGGAGTGAACCAATACTCTGAGCCTGTGTTTTAAATTAGTGTCAGGCTGCCCAATTGTTCTGAGTGGCCTGATGTGCCTTGGGCCCCCAAGATCAGAGACAGCTGAGAGGTGAAGTAATTTAACCCATTATTCTGAGCCAATCCTGCTGGTTTGCTAAGATGTGTGAGTTGCCTTTTCTTTGGAATAAATGAAATTGTCTGCCCCACAAAGCAATCTTTTTCTGAAAATGTTTCTCATCCTTCCATTTTCTGCATTATTCATGGAATGTCTCTTCCCAGGACTATGGAAACCAATTTTTTTTTTTTTAATTCCCCACCACTCCTTTCCAACAGCCCTTTCCTGCAAAAACAAAAACATCAACACTGATTTGATGTTCTAACCAGACTAAAACTTCGCTGAGGAAGGGGAAAAGAAAGAGAGAAAGAAAGAGAGAAAGAGAGAAAGAGAGAAAGAGAGAAAGAGAGAAAGAGAGAAAGAGAGAAAGAGAGAAAGAGAGAAAGAGAGAAAGAGAGAAAGAGAGAAAGAGAGAAAGAGAGAAAGAGAGAAAGAGAGAAAGAGAGAAAGAGAGAAAGAGAGAAAGAGAGAAAGAGAGAAAGAGAGAAAGAGAGAAAGAGAGAAAGAGAGAAAGAGAGAAAGAGAGAAAGAGAGAAAGAGAGAAAGAGAGAAAGAGAGAAAGAGAGAAAGAGAGAAAGAGAGAAAGAGAGAAAGAAAGAAAGAAAGAAAGAGAAAGGAGGGAGGAGAGGGGAAAGGGAAAAGGATATTATCTATGTTTCTTCATTTATATAATTTTCTCTAAAAGTTCTCCTTGAAAAGCACTGGCTGCTTCTTTTCAGGACAGAAACATGTGGGGACCTGTTACAGGAACAACCCATATTCAAGTTTTAGTGGCAGGGGAGGAAGGAGAACACACACATCTCACTGTGAATCACGCTTGGCAATGCTTCTATTTCTTTATAATTACAAGGGGGGAAACATATTGCAAATGTCCATTTTTTAACCTACAAACACATTAGAAAATTCTAATTATTCTTATGGTGGTGGACACTTCACGGGTCAAAACATGAAAAACAATTACCATTAAAAAATGCACAGCTGAGGTCAGTGTTTAAACCAAAAGGAGTATCACTTATGACCCTGCTCTTATTATTTTATCTTTATATTATCTTTGGCTAATAGAGATTTTTTTTTTCTGAATGTTTTGCCCTTGAAATGCAAACACTCCTGTAAGAGAATTTACCTTCTGAAAAATAAAAATCCATGGGTGGCTCTGTCTAAATGATCTCTCCTTTGAATATAAAGACTTTTTTACCAAAATAAACCACCAATTGACCTGACCAGACACATCAGCTGCAGTAAAACAAAAAGATCCTGTTGCATCTCTGCTGTTGCCAAATATAATCATGACCACATCGACTCTTAAAAACCACAACTCGTGGGCATCTCCTGCTTTTCCCAAAACCGTCACCTATTTGAAAAGGAATCCTCATGGAAGCACACAGGATTCGAAGGTCCCAGTTTTATCCAGAAGTATGATGCCTGTCCTGTTATAATTTGATATTTAAGACTCAAACCTAGAATGTTTTGTCCAGCTAATGAGCAGGAATATTTCTGTGCGTTTACAACCGGCGGGAGGTGAACGTTCGACGCCGAAAACCAAAGCTGACCGTAAAAATGGGAGTGGAAACATGAAGCCACCAGCAATGAAACACTGAAAACTTTAAATAAATAAATAAAACCCAAGCAAATTATATGGTTCAATTCATAAACCTTCTAAAATCCCGTGCCTTGGGCTTATTAAACCTTGATGCAGCTTTTTAATATCTGTAAATACCTGCTTACTACCAAATATCGCTGTTTCCTACTAAGAGGGTTTTTATGGGTAACTCAGCTGCTTTTTTTTTTTTTTCCTGCCCAGGAATGATCCATAATAAACACAGAGGACTGAGTGGATGGATTCTAGAGCAAATAATTACATGTTTTGCCTTTCATATACTGATTTGATGGAAGTAAAACAAACCCCCGGAAAAGTTCAGATGTTTGGGGTTAAATATTTCAAGGTTTATCAGGTTAAATATTTCAAGGTTTATCAAAAGGCAAAGATCTGCTTGGCTCCCTCACAGGTCCAGAACATGGGTGGAATAAACTCCAGACCCTCAAAATAAAATAAAATTGTGTCTTTCACCATTGTTTCTTAAGAGGATTTTTTGTGTCTTTGGCCTCTAAGGGGAAAAAAACATTTGTGGAATTTGAAACCTATTTGTTATCCATGGAAAAAAAAAAGGCAAGGAATTGGCTGCCTCAGCTAGAACAAGTCAGTTCATCACTGGTCTGAGGCCAACTGGAATTAGATGGAGGAGGGGGGTCCTAATCATCACTATTTACAATATTTACTCTTCCACTGGAGGGCAAATCGAAATCCAAAGCCACAAATTAAGTGGCAAGGTCCCCAAAATGAAGATGTGGATTTTCAGAAATGCTGGTTCTGATCCTCTGCAGGCAGAACTGAGCAAGGTCCTGATGAAAAACAATCCTCAATACATTTAAAAGCATAACCAGTTTCACCACACCAGCCAGCAAAGCTCTAATTTTTCAGAAACTCTAATTTCTCTCTGCTGGAGTTAAACTCAAGATCAACCAGAAGATAAAGGCGGTTGTGATGGGTGTCCAAAAATATCCTGCAAAAATATTTTGAAATGACCTTTTTTTATTTAGTTTAAATATATATATATTTGAACAAATTGCACTTTAACTGGAAATTAGATGTGTGGACTAGTTAATTGTCAAATTATTTAATAAAAAGGCCTTTCTGTGCCCACTCTAAAAGATTTTCTACAATCACCATCACTCTGCTCTCAGCTTGTATTGGCTGGAGCTCTCTAAGAGCACTTGTTGGAAATACAGAGTGGGATTATAATTTGCAGAATTTACTTCTCCCCACCAATCCCATTCTTGTTGATGTCAGTGGCAAAATTCCCAATGATTTCCAGAGCAGCAGGAACAAGAACTCATTTAGAGCCCTGGGAAGCCTGTGGGAATATCCCAGTGTTAATGTATTAATATCCTAATGAGTAGGAGCAGCTTATTGTTGTTAATGATAATATTAATGTTAATATTAATGTTAATGCTACTTAGAGCCAAATTCTCCCATCAAAAATAGAATATTGAGACACAGCAAGTGCAGATTAGGTGATAAATCAGTATGAGGAAAGAGGAGGGGGTGGAAATCACTGCCTTGTTTAGCTGGGGAGGGTGTCTTATTTATAAATAAAACCCTGTGCACTATAAAATTGTGTGTTTTGAGAGTCTAAAACATGCCTTTAAATTTCACACCCCTCAATCCCTTCAGGGATGCAGGTCATTTATTTTTAAATACCAAACCTTCAAGGATGCAGCTCCTTTGTTTCTAAGTATCTACTAAAGGGAAAGGTTTGTGATTTTGCTCATTAAACTGACTTCCAAAAGCAACATGATCAAACCCTCCTGTTTTCCTCGGCACCTCTTGCACCCAGGGCTTACAGGTATTTCCATGCATGTGGAATTCAGTCAGTGCAGGTGGCCAGGAGGGATAAACAGGACTAAAGCCTGTATGATGCTCAGTCCCCTCTCCTTGCATGTGGCAAAGTCTCTTTAGTGTCCCACTGATCCCAAAGTTCTTTAATTTCACCAGATGATGGGATAATACTGAGACCAACAAGGTCTGATGAGTCGATTTGCCTCCAGAAGAAAGAACTGAGAAAGTCTCCTCATCACATTTTTAAAGCTGGCAGGAAAAAAAAAAAAAAAGCACCTAGGCAGACTATTTATTCTCAAAACTACTTTTTCTAAAGATATTAGAGAAACAGGGACTTGGAAATGGTGTTTATGAGATTATATATTTGTTTTTTCTAACTCTTTAGAGTTCTGTTTTCTCTCACGGCTACTAATTCAAATATCACTGTTATAAACACACGCCCAAAGAACTCCACATTTTTTCAATTAAAAATATTAGTTACTCCCAAGGTTAAGTACACATATAATCCCCACCACTCAAGCCCCCTCCCTGTTTATTGAAACAACCACAGGGCATATTCCCCAGATATTTTCAGAACATCCTGTTCTCCCTCCCCTTCATCCCCTCATTCTTCTTCCCTCTGCTATTTAGTCTTTTATTTCACTTTATTTAACCCTGGTAAGCATTTGACACACTGAATTTCTGATGAAACACTTCTGTTCCTTGCAAGTCTCATCCAGGGCCCAGTGAAATGAATTGGGAATTTTTCTGTTGGATTTCAGCAAGCTTTGGGTCAGGTGCTACCAAGGAATTCCTGTAATACATTTACAGACAAAGCTATGGAAACTTGCCCTCTGCAATAAATTCGGGCTGTTTGCCCTTGTGCCTACCCCAAGAAGGCAAAAAAAAAATAAAATTAAAAATGTCCATCTAAGAAAAAAAAAAACCACCCAAACAATAAAAAACCCCTTATGCTCCTTGTGCAGAACAGTAGTAAACTGAGTTTTATGAGTTCTATCACAACCATATAAAACGCTCTACTGAAAAGACCACTGAGCTGGAAAAACTCAGGCAAAACTACCCTGAATTCCATGTGAACACTCATAAATCTGCCCCCCTTTTCTTTTCTTTTCTTTTTTTTTTCCCCCCCTTTTTTCCTAAAGCACATTTACCATAAAACTCATGTTCCACGTCAGATTTCCTCTCCGTTTCAGAGCAAGTCTCAATATCTCACACAATCTAAAACTCACAGACTCGGGTTCTGAGCTTTATTTCAGAGTGATTGAGTTACCTCACAGGCAGGAGGGTTGGGTTTCAGGCCCTGTATAGATCTGCAATTTGCAATATCATATTATTTATTACCCTTCTTAAAAGGTAACGAGGAGTAAAATACAATGAACAAGAAAAGATATAAAGACAGTCATGACGTGGGTGTAAGTAAAGGGAACTTGGATATTTTGCTAAGGGCACTTTCAGAGGAAAAAAGTCAAACCTTGAAATACCCCTAAAAAAAATTATGTTATATAATGGCAAGATACCAGTGCTGGGTTCAAATTTTTATTTAACAACTGATTTAACACATCACTCATACCTGAGATAAGCCAAGATGCACAGATGCTGTTTCAGAGATGTACATTATTTTGCCATCTGATGCTACCACGAAAACAAAGCCATCCAAAGTCTGAAATAAAGAGAAAGATGGAAGGTTAGAAGACAAGCACTCTGGTTAAAGCATTTACAGTGAAAACAGAAGAAAGTGAGGGAAGATTTCCACCAACAGCAGCAAAATTAAAGGAATAAAAACCTTTCTCTGATGCTGTTCCTCCCAACTCCTCCACACACGGGTTGTGAAACCAAACTCATTCCCCCACAGTTCACTTTCAGTGAACATTCTCCTGTTGATTCAGGCTATTTTAGTGCTTAGCACAAATCCTGAGCTCTCTGGTGCTCAGGGGAAGTCTAACACTACGTGAGCCATTTTTTATGGCATAATTGGCCAGCACAGCCCACTGCTATTTGCAATGTATTTCATGATGCTGTAAGCAAAGCTTTAAGTCTGACTGCATTTTCCATAACGTGTTTCTGAACGAAGCTCTCTGCCCTCCAACTGTGTGAGCTTCCAAAAAAGGAGGTAGAGTAAATCAGCTTTCAAAACTTTATCACTCTGGAAGAGAGATATTTGTGCTGATGAAGTTACACCCTTGCAGTCTGGGAACCTTGACCAAAGGAATACTCCACGAATCCAACCCAATCCCACAAATTCTTATTGCCAGGATATGGGCTGGAAGGTAAATGCTACTTGTGTGAGTAAAAAGTGAAGTTTAATTTGGCCATGTATCATTCCTACAAGAAAAGTGATGCAAGTGGTGCAGCTCAGCCCAAATTACCATGATTTGGACACATTAACTCTCAGCTTGGGGAGACTTTGATTTTTCAGTGTCCAATTTGAGACATTTTTTCAAGAGTATCTGATATCCTCAGTCAAAAAGTCTCCATTATCTCTACCCAGTGTAGAAAGCTTTGGTCAGCACACACGTATGAACATCACAGGAAAATATATTTTGAAGAGAGAAATTATTTTTACAGCACACAGATAAAAGAACCACCTATTTTAATTCATTTGAAGTTACTGAGCCAGAAGAGAAGCAATAAAATCCTGTATGCTTCATGCTCTTATAGTGCCACCCCAAAAAGAAAATATTCCAAATTATTCCCTGGCCTACTAACGATTCTACAGCATGTAATTGAAACCAGATTACTCTTTGCCTTTATTTCCCACCACCCCCCTTATTTTTTTAACATAAGTTAAATTTTGTTGAAGCACTATAATGAGAAATAACTTTATATTAAACACTGTCATCTTGCAATTGCTCTACCCAGTGTCACAACTAAACCAGTGTCAGGGCTGCTGTTACTGCCCCATGTGGTGCAGCAGGTCCCAAAATTTCTTGTGCAGAAAAGCACATTGAAGCTGAAGCTTCACGTGGAAAGTTTCGTCCTAAGAACGAAATAAAAAGGTTATGGAATAAAATAAAAAGGTTTACGGTAAATGTGGGTTTATTAAAACGTTGAGAATACGTCATTCAGCAATAACTGAGCTGTAAAATGAGTATCACAGGTGAACAGTACCTAATTAATCATAAGTTCAATTAATGCCAGATAAAATGTGGAATAGCCAGCAGGGAGGAGGAGCAAGTGTAGCAATGGTTTGTATGACTAGGTATGTATTTAAATCTATATATTATATTGTGCATCTATAGTATTATATTTAACTATATATATTTTCTAGGTGGACTAGTGATGCTGGAACATCTGAGAGGGCACCTACTCAGAACAAAATTTTCAAGGCTGGAAATGCCTCGCCAGGAGATCATTTTGAGCTCCATCCACCCCCCGTTCCCTGCATGAGGTCACCCTTCAAACCGGCCTCCCCAAAACGCTCTCCCTCTGCCCTCCAAGACAGATATTTTGCGGGGCTGGGGTGGCAAATAAATCACTGTGCACGTCGTCTCCGAGGCCGGGGCACCTGGCACGGCATTCCCAGCTCTCCCACCCTGCCTGGGGAAAGGACACAGGAGGTGGGCAAACCCCGCCGGCGGCACCGCGGGGGGAAGCGGCCGCGGAGCCCGAACAGAGTTTTTTTCTGTTGAGGTTTTTATCCCCCCCCCCAAGCCGAGCGAACAGTTAAAACAGCTCCAGCTCTGTGACCAGGAATTAACCTCCCACAATAAAACCGGCCGTTAAATGATTACGGTTTACTGGCTCTTTAAAATCGGGGCAGAAAAAAAAACCAACGCTGCATTAAGTTCACATATATTAAAAAAAAAAAAAAGGAGTTAAACGCAATTTATTTTTTTCCCCTCCCCACTCGCCCTAGCTACGACTTCCTAAACTCTCCTGGAGTTCAGAGGAATTCCAGAGCAGATCAACGGGATTGTGAACAACGGTATTTTCAGGTGCTAACGTCTACGGGAGATCCAATCCAGGTGTTTCCCTCCCTCGGGAGCCCCGCGTTCCCTTACAGGTTTCCCCTCCCGAAATTCCCGGTGTCCGGCGCCTCTCCAGACAAACCCCGTCGGCTCTGGCCGGGATCTGCCTGGGGACATTCCCAACAGATTTGAGGTGCCCGATTAACCTTTTAGGGCTGGGAGACACTTTGCGTTCACAGAGGCGTTGGTTCTGCTAACATCGAAAGTAATAATAATAATAATAATAATAATAGTAATAGAAGTGGTCGATGTCTCGGTTTTTCCTCTCCTCCCAGCCCAGCGAAGCTCGGGAATAAGATGAAGGCTTCACCCAGGCTCCTGTGGCGGTGCGGGGTATATTAATAAGTGGAGGAGGAGGAGCGGCGGGAGGAAGATCCCACCGCCACACCAGATTCCCGGCGCGCAGCGTCCACTACCTGAAGCAAATGGGATCCGAGCTCCATGGCCACGTTATCCAAGGGCCCTATCCTGCTCGGCTGTCCCCAGGCGTCGCCCAGACCTGCAAGGGAAGCAAGGAGCTGGTTAGAGCGGGGAGCGGAGCCGGGCCCGTCCCGCAGCCCCGTCCCGCTCCCCCGCGGGGGATAAGGAGGTTGGGAAGGCTGGGTGCCTTACACACACGCATGGGAAGGGAATTGCTCTTTTTTTGAGCAAGGGCACCCCTTCGGACGGCCTTTCTCCCTCTCCGGAGAGCCGTCGGCCCCCAGGGAGGCGACGGCTCCAGCTGCTTCCCATCGTCCTTCCAGCAGCACCGTGCCCGTCCCTCCTGCCCGCGGCGTTAGGACCGGCCACCACCACGCTGCCCAAGGCGAGTCCCGGCTGGGAAAGGGGCTGAGGAGATCAAAGGGGTCGGAGAGAAACTGCCCCGGCGGCCCCTTCACCTGCGCACGGACGGGACCGACCCATGGGCACAACTTCGGCCCCGCTGACCCCACAGCCCGACCCGATTAGGGGGAGCCCGGCACTGCCTCGGTGACAGCGAAAAGTCATTGATGGAGCTGTTTTGGGAGCGCTTGGGGGAGAGGAGAGGGGCTGGGATGGGGTTGGTTTGTTTGTTGCTTGGCCGGGGTTTTGTTTGTTTTTCATTTCCTCCATGCAAAGAAGGCTTACACCAGCTCCCCTCTGGAGCTGAAACCACCACCCAGTGAAATTAATTAAGTATTTTAGGAGGTTCACAGAGCGCAGCTGAAGAGTTGGGCACTCACGTTGGCACCTGATGGCAGAAGTGCCACCACCCGCAGAGGCGCACAGATGGAAGGGAAGGGAGGGACGCGACCGCATCCTTTTAGCGCCTCCTTTTTGGGGAGAAAGAACAGCCCTGGGGCTGCAGCGCGGCTGCTGCGAGGCCACGGAGCCCCCAGGGCCCTGCGGAAGAGGGCGAGAGACGGGGATTCGGTGCCGCCAGCCCGGCGGGACCGGGAATTCCACGGTGGCCCCGGGGGTCCCGTCTGGAGCGCACACGCGTGCGATGGATGCGCAGCCCCCACCCCTCAGCCCTGCGCCCCTCAGCCCTCAGGGTCGCTTCAAACCCACGTGTCGCCGTGAAACCGAGCACCCTGTTTTCCTCCGGTGCCCCTTCACCGCCCAGGGGCTTCCAAAGGATCCTCCCCTGGGACACTGGAGAGGGCAAAGGCGGCTGCGGCGGGACCCCCGCTCGGCTTCGGCACGGGAGGGAGAATTTGGCACCCGGGCAGAAATCCCTGAGTGATTCTGAACGCGGCTCCCGAAGCCCTCACGGACGCTCGTGTGCTTTGACCACTTAGACCTGGTCTGGAAATGATGGGAGGCTTTCTCTCCGCTCTCGGGGTGTCCCTTGGGATGGACAGGATCTCCCGCTGGAGGAACATAGGGAGGACGTGCCGCAAAGCGATGCTTCCCCACGAGTTTTGCCGCCCCTCCCGGTGCCAGCCAAGCCTGGCCCCGCGTTCCACTCCCTCGAGCAAGCACAGAGGAGCCTCTGAAGCCACGCAGGGAACCTTGGCCGGCCCTGACACCTCCGTTCCGCCGTCTCAAGGCAGTAGCAGCACCCAGGGTCATCCCCAAGAAGTGGCGTCTGCATCCCCACCCCGTGTCGGCGGATCTCTCCACATCCCCTGGAGTTCTCGGTGTGTGGCTGCTCTTCTCTGTGGGCAGGGGAAGGACACCTTCCCTCCGCGCTGGGAAATCTGCCAAACGAAAACTCGCGCTTTTCTACGCCGCTTCCCAAGTCTCCTTCAGGAGAAGGCTCCTGAATTCCCAGAGACACGTCAAAACGTTCTTTGTGCTGAAAAGCTGCTTCCTCTGGGAGAGGGGAGGGGGGGGAAAGTTTGGGAATCGCAGAGACATCGTGCGGTTTCTTTCCCCAGACTGTAACCAATGCAAACGACAGAGCCTCTCCCGGTGCCCTTATTTCGATTTACTAATTACCCATCACAAAACACAGGGTTGCAATACTGAAAAGGGGGTCACGCATGGTGGAGTAAAAACTGTCCGGAGACGAGCTCTAACTTTACGCTGGACGAAGCAGATTTATTCCTTGAGCCACTCACGAAGCTCTTCAAGAACGAGCCGTGTTTCTGCCTCACACGTGCGTGGCAATTCGCTCCGTCCTGTCCATCACGACAGGACAGGTACCATTTCACAGCATCCACCAAAATCTGCACTAGTTTTGAGGTTCTTTCCTAGCCCGGAATAATAAAAAATTAAAAAAAAAAAAAATTACTTCGGCGGATTTGTTCCCTTCGAAATTTTAAATTGGAGTTGCAATTGCGAACTCGCATCAAACGTAAACACGTTTGGTGGATCAGCCTGGCATTCGTCTAAGCTTATTTTAGAGCCGACGATTTTATCATTTAATCCACCAGCAGATCGCTTTAAAGGTGGAAACGAAACGAATAAAACCTGACGTTCGAATAAAGGGCTGACGCCCATTAACTCGTCTTCCGAGAGATTTGCGAACGCGCCGCGTTACGTCCTGCAGACATATGGATGCAATAGACTCCTGCCCGGCCAGTAAATAACGCACATTTTCACTCACTGGCCTGGAGAGAGGCCAAAATTGCTGCCGGTTCGCAGCGAGCCTTTCCCACATCGCTCCATCGCGGGGGGACTTTGCTGGGCTGACCCCGTCGGGACGGGCTGCCGGGGGTCCCGCACGGCTTTGCAACCCTCGCCGTGCCTTCGTTTCGAGGGAAATGTTTAGAAATGCCCCGTTGCGGCACGAATTAAGCGCTGCCGCGGCCCAGAACGAGATTTCCCTGCGAGCGAGTGGCTGGAGCATCCTTCCTGCGAATGCTGGGAACACACGTGGGGGTGGCCTGGCCCCCGGGGGCAACCCCTCTGCAGTGCTAGAGGGTGAGGGATCGCCTAAATCCACAGGCGTGGGGCGATTCCGGGCGCTGCCGGCAGAGAAAAGCCCGGAAAGCCTAAGCCGGGCTCAGCGGCAGAGCCCGGCCCGGCCGGCGGGGCTGGCACGGCCAGGGGAGGGTGACTCGCCAGTCCCAGGCTCAACCTTCTCTTTCCTGGCACCCCGCCGCCGGCAAACATGGATGAGAGGAGCCTCTCTCCCTGTTTATCCTGCTTTTACTGGTGTCTGTCCCGGTGTCTGTCCCCGCCGGGACCAGGGCCGTGCTGGGAGGGCAGGACGGGCACAGTGGGATGCGGGGCAGGGGAAATAACCGGCCCTAAACGCAATCGTGTCCTTCAGCCCCCTCCAGGCGGCAGGTTCGGCTCCGACAGCGCCGTCCCGGAGACAGAGAGGGGGTTTTGCCCCGACGCCCCAAAATTCTCGCTGCTTTTGCCGTTGAAAGGTCGGGGGTTCTCAAACGCGCCCTCCTCCCTTTGGCAAACCCGGGCACGACCCCCCTCCCTCCCCTCTCCGTCTTTTGCCACCTCTGGCTGTTTTTCAAAATCCCTCAATATTCACTTTGTACCATTTCCCAGTTTCCAGGGAGGAGGGAGTGTGAGTTTAACTGTAACAAGAGCTAGAAACATTTGGGAACAACTCCCACCTTTGCTCTCCGCGTACATAAATTCGTACGCGCACACATTTGAAAGCCCGGTAGCTTTTTCTGCCCGGGATTCTGCTAAAAGAATTACTTCGCGATGTATTATGTTAAGTATCGGGTTGCCCTGTAACTTCGAGTATTTCCTTTGTGTCTGCTGGGCTGTTCCCCGGCTCCCCCGGAGCGCACGGTCCCCCCCGCGTTATTCAATCGCCATCCTTCACACAAGGAGCTTTGGGTCAACTACAAACTCCGGAGGTTCCTCGCCTCTCCTGGTTTTGTTTTTGGTTTTTTTGGGGGTTTGTGTGGTTGTGTTTTGTTTTTTGTTTTGTGTTTTTTTTTTGTTTGTTTGTTTTGTTTTTTTAAATTTTGTTTTGTTTGGGTTTTTTTGGTTGTGTTGGGTTTTATTTCCCCCCCCAGCGCAGTTGTGTCTCGCTGGGCCCGGAGAGAAAAATCACCGAGGGGGCGGCCCCTGCTTTCCATCGAGCTTTGTCTCCCTCCTTTAGTCGAAGTCCAGGGTTGGATCGGGCTCTCGTGTCATCCCGTGGTGCGGGGGAGGCAGCGGGGCGACGGTCACGTTTGACACTTTGCTTTAAGCAGCGAGGGGCGAGGGATCTCAGCCCCGACGGCCCTGAGGGTCGCACCGCTGGACCCCAAGGGCCGGGACGGGTCTGGAGCCGACAGGGAGCTTCAGGTCCCTGCGGGAATAAACCTCTGCTCGCAGCAGGGAAGCTCCCAGGTCGGGGTGGCTTTGGGAAGGAGGAGCAGGGCTGTTTTAGTCTAAGCTCGGCAGCGATGTCACCGGCTGGGAAGGCACCCGAGGGTTGAGCGGTGGGACGTCAAGATCAAGGCTTTAATTTTTTTTTAAGGAAAAAAAAAAGGTTAAGTCCAAGGGGAGGGTTGTTTTTTTTTTTCAATAAATAAATAAAAAGAAGAAAAAAAAAATCCGAACACAACAGAACCGCTCTCCAGGACGCCCGGACAATCCCAAACCCGGCTGTTCCCACCGAGCCAAAAGCACCAGATCGTGATAACAGGCCCCAAAACGGGGGTGCTACAGACAGCGACGTCCCGGGCGGACCCGCAGCTCCCACAGCACTGACCCCCGCCCTCCCTCCTTCCCTCCTCCTGTCCTCCCTCCTTCCCTCCCCGCCGGGAGGGAGAGGCCGGAGCGACCCCGTCCCCGCAGGGCCGCCGGCTCCCAGCGCCCGGGAACGGCCACCAGCTCCGGGGAAGCCCTAAAAAAGCACTTTTGTTTTAGTAAGACCCTTACAGTCATTATTAGCGGTTTGTAGAACACAGGCTCGCTTTCGGAAAGGCATTACTCACTTCTCGGACTGTATTTATTTATTTAATTCATTAACGAACCTCTTCCGAGTGGGTATGAAAATCCGATGAAACAGCTGCGATTCGCCTTGATTTTCTTAAAATATACATTCGTGGCTTAAACGAGAACAGACAACTCTGTATGTTCTAATAATTACTATTGTCTGCGTCTCGGAATAATGAAGGTCTAAGTTCTTCCTCTTAGTCACTGTATTCAGATTATTTTGTATAGTGCAAATTATCTCTTGGGTCACATATAAATTAGATCTCTCGTCCGGTTTATATAACCATAAATGTCCGATATTATAATCAGTTTTGGATACTTCATCGGGGATGGGGGAGGGAGAGGGGTGATTTTACCAGTCTGCCATAACCGGAGGGCAGAGAATCGCGCGTTTTAAACACGGTTTATTCTCACCTTTCTTTCTTTCATTAGCTCATTTTCAGGGGAAAAAAAAATGGAAATAAAATACGCTGACAGTCAAGACAGAAGAAGTTCCGTGGTGTATTTTTGTTCCACAGCAACAAATGCCTTAAAAAAAACAAACAAAAAAAAAAGGAAAATACAAAACCCGAGAGATGACGGTGCCGCAGAGCGGGAGCGCGGGGGAGGCTGTAGGTTGTGTCTCCTGACTTTAACTCCTCAATCTCAAGGTCGGAGCGATACCGCAGGGCACGGACTGTGATATCAGAGCACGAAACTGTGCCTTGCAAGTCTTGCACTCTGACGGGTGAAAGGGGCTGGGGTAGAAATCCCCTTTCTCCCTCATTCCCTATAGTCTGATCGGGCGCCTCGGCGGGAGGATCTGAGAGTTCAGTCCGTAATGTGCATCTTCGGGAAAAGCCCGGCCGGGGTGAGCAGGAGACCTGTCTGAACCATTTCACAAGCCCTGCCGAAGCGCTGGGATCAGTCACCTCGCTGAGGGGTTCAAACTTTTCCTAAATTATGTTTCGGCTCGCTCTGGAGAGAAGGGGGGAAGCCATCCACCGAGGTTTTTAAAAGCACAGCTCTCTCTCTCTCTTTCTTTCCCTCCAGTCTAGACAGAGCTGGAAACCAGGTTTGTAGCTGGACAACGTTTCTGATCGCTCTGGCCTCAGCTAATCCGGGCCTAGCACACAAGGTGGTGGCCTCTCATCCCTGTTCCTCGCACCCTGACACCCCCTTAAGCCTCACGGGGGTGATGCCACGGTGAGGGCCGGGATGCCTCCACTCTTCGGGGCCAATTCCTGTGGGAGAGGGGGCACCGCGGCTCCACTGCCCCGGGAGCAGAGGCCCCGAGGGAGCCTGTTACGTGCCCACCTTTATTTCAAGCCCCAGAACCTCGGTGCCCCCCACCCATCGGGTGCAGCGCTCTCAAAAGGGGCTCTTTCCCCCAGATCTCGATGTCCCAGGATTTAATTGTTGTACCGAGAAGCCTTTCCGGGCTGTTGGAGCTCCCCGCTCCCCCTCCCAGTAAAGCCAACTGGAAACCAGTAGCCGACCATGAGGAGGGAAGGGACGACGGATGGACGGACGGATGAGAACCCCGCTCCCCTCCTTCCACAGGCAAATCCCGAGGGAGAGGGAAGTTGGGGTGACGCGGGACCCTGCCTCCGAGCAGCCCCCCAAAAAACTGCCCTATTGCAGCCCTTGGGGTGCGGGCACTGCCCGCAGCCGCCTCTCCCCGCCTCCCCCCTCTCCCCTCCACGGCTCTAAACCCTCGGCTCGGGGACCGGAGGCGCTTATTCCCCCGGCCTGTCATCTCTGGACGCAAAGCTTTGGTTTTAAATGTATTTCCACCCGTACTTAAGACGATGAAAGATCAGGAATTCGCTGTATGCATTTAAACGTTGCCCTTAATAAGCAGAGTGTGCGGAAGCGCACGCCCGGCCTGTTTAAGGAAGACAGACACATAAAACACACCCGAGCTGTGGGTATAAACCTGCTCTCGGGGTCGCCTCGTTGCTCTTGAGGATCAGTAGGGCTGGAAAAGCCGGGACGCATCCAGCAGCATCTCGAAACGTGCCGCTTTTCTTCCCTCCTAAATCAAAGGCGTTTCGGGGGCACGTTCCCCGGGGCAGGGCCGGCGGGCGACCCCCACGAAACTACGACGCTCTCATTTCTCATCGGGAAGTTTCCCGATGGGGGATAATGGCTGGAAAATGCGGCGGAGCAGCGCCTCGCTTCCCTTTGCTCCGCTAGCTCGGCGTGCCTCGGGAGCGCACGCTGAAGGAGCCCTGGCTTTTCCCTATCTCGGCTAGTCCTTGCTCCCGAAATTTCTGAATTAGATGGCCACGACGGTAAGCTTTGCTCGGGTTGGGAGTGGGTTTTTATTCCGCCCCCCACTTATTCCCCCCTCCCTTTTTTCTTTTTTTTTTTTCAGCCTTTTAATAAAGCTCCTTCCAAACCGCGACGGGAGAGCAGATCTTCCACTCCGGAATTCGCTGATTCCTTCACCCTCCTCCCAGTCCGGAGAGGCACAAACAAATGACAAAGGCGGGGAGCGCGGGGCTTTATTTAGCCACCCGCAGCCAACTCCACCAGCGTTTCATTTCACGTCTCCCATCATCTCGGCGGCAGCACGGGCGGCCCAGGGCTCCCCTCGGGTGCCGGCCCCAAAGGCGGCCCCAGAGGCGCTCGGGGGGACGGTGCGAGGCCAATTTTCACCAAAACCCCCGGGCAAGGAGAGAGCGGAGCCAGGTCTCGCTGCTGGGTGTCTCTGGGAAGAGCCACCGGAGCCAGGGGCGCACGGCCGGGGAGCAGCGGGGTCCCGGCCCCGAGCGGGGCCGGGCTGGGCTCGGACCCTCCTTCCCTTCTCTTCCCGGCCCCCGGGAGAAGGCGGAGGGCCTCTCGCTGAGAAGCCGCCGCGCCTTATTTCCCAGCCTGCTTCCCTACCTCCAGAAAACTCCAACCAAAACAAAATAATAACAACAACCACACTAGGGTTTTATTTTTTCCCCGAGGCCGTGCCTGGACGCCGAGCCGAGGGGCCATTCCCGGGGGCAGCACGGGCTCCTCCCGGGGCTGCAGGCGCTGGTGGAGCCGAGCCGAGCCCGCTCCCCTCGGGACGGTCCCCCCGAGCAAACGGAGCTGAACCGGCAGCAAAAGAGGAAGGGGAGAAGGGGGGGATTAACCGGGAGGTCTGGCCCCCGCCACAGCCGGTTTTTGGGCAGCGCAGCGCTGCCTCCTCTCCCCAGGCAGGCGGGTTCCTTCCCACCCGGGGAAGCTTTTCCCTCGATCCCCCCTCGCTTGCCACCCGGTTTTGGCACCGTTGAGGGCATCTCCCCCTCCTCCCAGGACGCTGAGGCGATGAGGGCTCGTCTGGGGGTGCGTGCCCACCCCACCACCCCCTCCCCGCTCTTTTCCAATCCGCAGTGTCCCCCCGTCCCTCCCGCGACACCCCCGGCGGGGTTTTTACCTTCGGGGAAGACGGCTCTCATTTTCAGGTAGCTGGTGGTGAGGCGGATGATGGACGCCTTGTCCAGCTGGGAGGTGATGGCCGAGGGCAAGGGCAGCAGTTTGGCCAGTTCGTAGAATTCTCCATTTTCTTTTTCCCGTCTAGTCTTTGCCGCGTTCTTGGATTTTTCCTTCATCGCGACTACTGCAAGGCGGGGATGTCACTGGCATATTAGACCCGATTCCTCCGAGTTGCAGGGAGCATGGATTTCGGCGTCAGAGTTAGTGTTTTCGTTTGAGGAAGGGAGAGAGCTCGCCCAAATCAAATAAAATAATTATAGGAATAGTAATAATAATAAAGGGAGAAGGGGAATAAAAAGACAAAAAGGGGAGAGGGAAAAAAAACCCCAACAACAAAACAAACCAACCAAACGAAAACAACACCAACAGAAATGGTGCGAGGAGGGGGGAGGCGATCTCTGAGCCACAACCAGGGTAGGAAAGCCCCTCGGAAAGGCAGTTCTGCTCTGACCCCGCAATAGCGAGAGCTTCGAAACCCAGACTGAAAGACCCACGCGAACCTCCGTCCTCTGCCTGCAGCTGGGAATCGGATCTTCTCCTCAACGGGGAGCAAATCACTGGGTTCCCTTCACTGAAGGATTTCTTCTACTCAATCCTTCCCCGTCCAAAAACAATAATTAAAAAAAAAATATATATTAAAAGCAGAGCGTCCATGCAAGAAATCATTGAGCTAAGCAGGCTGAACCATTTTTGGACATTTTGTTGTCTCTTAAAAAAAAAAAAAAAAAGGAAAAAGGAAACGGAAAGACCGCGCTGCTCGTTGAACGAAGTGCAAAATGATCTGGTCCCGGAGCCCGAGATGCCGAGGAGAAGACGAGCCCCTCGCTAAACGAAAGTCAAAGGCGGTGCGGAGGGAGCCGATGGCTGGAGCGCTCCGAAATCACGAGCTCGCATTTCCCTCGGACGTTTCCCTCTCGACGGGCTGTTCCTGCGGCCGGAGGGCTCTTCCCCCGGCCCCGAGGGGCTCCTCCAGCACCGGGGTGCGGGGCACTCGGAGCCCCGGGGGCGGCGGGGCCGGGCGGGCGGAGGG
>VYXB01006943.1:23260-49648 GCA_013397135.1 Pachyramphus minor | reverse complement strand
AAGAAAGAAAGAAAGAAAGAAAGAAAGAAAGAAAGAAAGAAAGAAAGAAAGAAAGAAAGAAAGAAAGAAAGAAAGCAAACAAGCTTCCAAGTTATTGTTCCTCTGTATTCTGATGCTGCTTGTAAGGAGTTTCTGAACATCCCTGAAATCATTTGTTCTCATATAGGGAACATACAACCAGTCTCAAATAAAATTCTTGTCTTGAAGTCTCCCAAAGGGTGGCTGCCAGGCAGCAATGGAAAAAAATGATGCCCACCCTCCACCTCTTCTTCCCCTCAAACCTGTGTAGAATTTTCTTGCATTTCCAGCCATGCACTTATTTTCTGAGAGAAGAAAACAGCAGATTCACTGCATCAACAAAAACTGGTACATATTGTTGTCTCCAATTGTCACTTGAGTGGTTTCAGAAAAGCTTTTATTTCTTCATCTCCTGGTAAAAGACAAACTCCGAATGTGCTTTTCTCCTCTTCCCTTCCTTTTGAACTCAGAGCCTTCTCTGCCTTTATTTTTTCCCCCCAAGATTTCTGTGCTGCAGGGTTTTTCCAGCACCATTAGCATACCCTGGGAAAGCTTCCTGCAGTGGGGATTGGCAGACAAGTGTTTACCCTGAATAGATTGCAAGTGTAGGACAGTGCAAATACCCACAGTGGGATTGATTACACCAATGCCTCTGACCCTCTGGACATGCAGAGTGGACCAGATAGTCCAAAAAAAAAAAATCCAGAGGGGATGTTAAACTGAGCTGAATTTGTGCAATTAATATTAATTAATTATTGTCTCTATTGCCTGGCTGGTGTTTTACTGATTATTACAGACCCGTTGCTGAGGAAGTTCGTGCTCTCAATCCACAAACACGTGGGATTTCAGGCAGGTAAATAGAATGGACTTTAAACTGAGACACATAAAAGCAAAGTGAGGGGAAATAGGGGCACGAAGAACACAGAGAATATTATTTATCATGAATACCTGAGAGCTGAAACGAATTTAGGGGGAGATAAATCTGACGGATAAATCTCAGTCAAATCCGGGATGAGAGAGCAGCGTGATTGGAGGAATAAAATAGATGTGGTGATGATAGCTGCTGGAGGAGGGGTGAAGCTCTGCAGAAGTTCAAACCCATTTTCCATAAGGAGCTTTGTCTCCAAGGATCACTCAGCCAGGAACTACAGCTCCTCTGGGATTTGTCCCAACACCAGTGAAAAGGCACAGGTCTGATACCACAAACAGGGTTTCTGTGAAGAGGACAAACTCCTCATGAATCACCCTCGTGGTCTTCAGGATTGACATGGCTTTTGGTCAGAGGAGGCTTTTTCAGATGATGTAATGTTTGTAGCTCCATATCCCACCCTGTAATCCCAGGGAGGACAGAGATCTTGTGGATTCAGGCTGTGCTGGAACAATCATAGGCTTGTGGAATGGTTGGGGTTGGAAGGGAAATTAAAGATCATCCACTTCTGACTCCCCTGCCACGGGCAGGGACACCTTCCACTAGACCAGGTTGTTCAGATCCCCATCAATCTTTGACTCCCTTTGAGCTTTTGGTTAAATGGTTTAATAATTTCTCAGGTTCAGCACTTAGGACACACGGGTTGTCTCAAGAGCCTGATGTGCTGTTTAGTGAAATCAGACCTGATGCTAAAACAATGAACTTTAGAACTACAACCTCTCTACTGGGCCACCATAGGTTGACAGTCAGTTTTGAGGTCCTCTAGGTTTATAAATTAAATTAAGAGAATATCCAGACTGTTTGTATATGGACATATATTTATAGAGAATATTCAGACTGTTTTTGTAAGCCCATCTGTTTATGAACATGCTTAACGTAGGTCTTCTGATAATTTGATTTTAACAATAAATCAAGTAACTGAAGGAATCTCAACTCTCAGCCCTAAATTTCCAGGGTTTTGACAGATTAAATCAAATCCTTAAGGCCATTTTACTGTAGTTTTTTTTATTTCTGTGCAAGTGTGTGATTTATGTCCTCTTTTTATTGCACGAACCTTTGTCTCAGTACAGTTTGATTCAGTCTACTGATGGCTCTCAGCTGATTTTATTTTAGTAGCTGCAAATTTTTGCCCACAAAGCTCCACAAATGCAGGGCAGGGGGAAATTAAATTGTGGGATTCAGTGAAAAATCAAGTTACTGGGGGAGCAAGATTTGAAGTGTTGATGCAAAGCAGCGCCGCACGTAAACAATGGTTCCTTGGTGTTTACTGTACATCATCTGCCTAAATCCAAGGATTGCTGTTTCCTCTGGTGCAGCAACTGGCTGGAGGTTCTCCCTGGTAGCTGTTATTAGTAGCAATGACATATTAATTGAAGTTCACTGCTTCCAGGTGTGTGGCACACTCCGGGGTCACCCAGAGCACCGCAGTTTCACGTGTCTTCAATTACTGTAGTGTTATGAAGGAATGCAACATGTCGTGCATTAAAGTGTCAATTTTTATGGCACAGAGGGGAAAATAAACCCATCAGCTTTTTTTTTTTTTTAATCCAGCATCAGTTTTGTCTGCTTGGGTGCTACAAGAAGGGTGGGTGGGTTTATGTCCTACCTCATCCATGGAACAAGAAGAGACAGAGGAACGTGTTATTAAATTACCTGTGCGTGAACAACTGGCTTGGATGGATCACTTGGTGGTGTTGTTAGTGACACATCATGGAATCATGGGATAGTTGGGGTTGGAAATGACCTTTAGAGGTCACTGCAATGGGCAAGGACATCTTCAGCTAGACCAAGTCTCCCAGAGCCCCATCCAACCTGACCTGAGTGTTTCCAGGGATGGGGCATCCTGTAGGAATGATCTGTCTCAGTGGTTTGGTCTGAGGTACTCAAGGTCGTGAGCACAACATTCCAAGTGTTTTCAGGGACACAAAACACTTGACACTCTGCCCTCTGTTCAAGTCATCAACATCTTTCCCAGGATGGATCCAGTTTTGTTCCATAGGCTTTTCCAGCAATCTTTACAGGGTAAACACTCACCCCACAGACATTGGGAGATGTTCCCCTCCAAAGGGAAATGCCTGCTTTTGTCAAGGATTTTGTTCTTCCCAAGTGGGTCTCTTTCCCCTGCCCCTTTAAACATGTTATTCTTGTTGGGAAATCCCTTAAATCCCAACCTTTTGGATTAGAGAGAAAGTGGAAACTTTCGAAGTAAATTAAAGCCAAAGGAAACGGAATAATAAAAAAGATTCCTGGCAGTATTTTTGTCATGGAATATTTTCACTTCTCTAATTATGTTCCATGAAATTCCAGCACTCATGGTCTTCACTGGTAAACTATTTTTAAGTTCTCTTTTAAAATTATTTGTTGGCTGTGAAGTTGAGTTTGAGGAGTGAATGATTGCCAAGCCACATGGACCATGCCATGGTCAGCTGAATATTTATCAGCAGCATTTTTTTGTGTGTGGTTACTTCAGCCTTTTGTGAGTAAGATTCATATAGAGATCCTCATGAGGATCAAGATGAGTAAATCACTAGATGAAAATAGAGATTGATTTTAAAATTTAAACTGAGGAGCTTTTTTAATTCTGTTTTCATGGACATTCCTGACTTTGGAAGCTGGCAAGGGTAGGAACTTCTGTGCTGGTGGTGAGGACACTGGAGCAACCTCCTACAGCAGGAACATCCTGAAGAAACACTGTCACTGCTTCTAACCAGATATTCCAAAAGCTGTTTGAAACTGTGGATTAAGACAGTGATTAAACTGTGGATTCAGACACTGAAAAGACAGTGAACCTTTTATATGAAAGCTTGGGAACAATGGAAAATAACCTGGCCTGAAGCAGTCCTGCATTCACTCCTATATATTTGTATATAAACTTTGTATATGAGCTTTGTGTATTTTATTTAAGTATTTTGTACTCTGGTAAATTAGAATTGAATATATTTCCTGCAAGGGCAGAAGATTTTGAAAATCCTTATGATTTTGAAAATCCTTGTGAAAAAAATTCCATCAGGCTGGGATCACAAACATGCAGACATGTTATTCCAAGACTTGGAGTAAAAACTGAATTCCCAGAGACTTTTATTTTCCCCAGTTCCCTGCTGGAAATGGGCTGTGAGAAAGTATCATCCCAGGGAGGCTCCTTGTCTGTCACACTGAAGGAGCATATCCATGTTCAATCTGGGAATAAGGCAACTTTTCCAAAGGAAAATGATAGTTTTCCAGTTGCTTTAAAATGGACTTGGATGTGTAGATCCATAGTGTGTGGATCCAAAAGCTCCAAGGTGTATTTCTTATATCTTATATATTTATTCTTCTTACCAATATTATTTACTTGTAATACTTATTTATTCTTATTCCCACATACAACACCTTGTTGCCTGGAAGAAAAATGTATATACATAGGAGAATTAAATATACATGGAATAATTAAATACATTTTGCCAATTTTAGGAATTGTAGAAAAAGTTTAAAAAAGACTCCAAAACATACAAACAGTTCTTGAAGTCCCTGAGTGCCAGAAGCAAATTTATTTTAATGATTTCCTCAAAAGATTGCAGATGCCCGAAGAATTGTGCAAATATTTCCTGCTGTGAGCAACCTTTTAAAGATTGAAGGATAAACACACATTCACAAGGTATAGAAATATCTCTGCACGTACATATATTGAAATACACATAGGAATGGTTATGTAGAACACCGAGTTGCACATCATTACTTTAGAAAACAGCACAAATGGCTCCTTCTGATCTCTGTGTTTGGGAAAAAAACCAAACCCCAGATCAAATTCTAGATCACACAGCACTTAAAAATGAAAGTGCAAAATATGGACTGTGACCGTGTCTTATTTATAAATATGTGCTCTAAAAAGCCAGAATGTGCACTTTATTTTTAAATTCAAGGCACAAGGGGACATTGTTTTAAGTAGACATTTGAAGCAGCTCTCTTGAAAGATTAACTCTTAAAGGGAAGAATAATACAGATAATTTGAATGGCACCATTGAAAAGGAGGCAGCTCTGGAGGAGCCTTTGGCCTTGCAGAGTGTGGGGGGGAATTCTTTGATAAAATTATTTATTGCTGGCACAGAGGAATGATACAGCACAGCACATCACCCTGGGGGTAGCAGGAGACAGATAAACCTCTCTGGAAAATATTTGTGGCCTCTCTTTTTAGGTGTTTAGCCCGGACAGCAAAGGTCTGAATGTGGGTACCCAGCGTGTGCCACCCACTCCTCAGAGCACCTACATGAGCGGTTTTTGCTCGAGCTTCTGCCCTTTCCCAGGGATAAAACTCTTTCTCTCCTCGCTTCTCTTCAGCAGAGAAGTTTTTCTGCTCCATTAAATATCTATTCTGTCACCGTGTTTTGGGAGAAGACCATCCATCCATTAAGGGCTGGGCACGGGCAGTTGGGAAGAGAAATGTATTTTGTAGTCTGTTGACTGAGGTCTCTGTGCAGGCAGAACACTCCTAATTTTAAGTGGTCTCCCTGGCTGCTGGGACTGCTGACATGATTAAAATTAAGCACAGGTTTCAGTCCCTTCCTGAATCAAAGTTTAAACGAGATTCGAAATGGTTGCTTGACTTTACATCGCATTAACATTAGCAATTTCCTGGCTATTGTTTTTCTTTCCCCACAGTGGTGACTTTTCCAAAATAGATCCCTCATCTGACTGTAAAGGTAAATGAAAATCAGGCCCATTAAATTAAACTGTCTGTAAAGCACTAATGCCTAACAAACAGTATCTTTACATTTAGATGGCATTTTTATCCTGAGGAATCTCAAATCACTCTATAAACCCTGACCTTGATCCTAAAGTCACTTACATATATGAGCAACTTTATATTGCATATCCAGCAGGATTACACATAACTGTGTGATTACCCATAGGCATATTAAAGATCTTAATCTGGAAGTGTCACCCTGGACAAATATTATTAAGTCTGGACTTTATACACAAACAATTAATATGCTAAATGAAGGATTCAACCTGTTTTCATGCTCTTTATCACACACCAAATAATGTTTCTCGTCTGCACCCTCACAGCTGTTGCCTCTGTCCTTTCTAAAGGAATGCAAGTAATTCTGGGATTTATTGGCAACTGTCACAAGGCAAGTGTTAATGAAAATCAGAACTGCAAGTCACATAAACTAGGCATCATTTAGGGTTTTTCACATTTTATTCTCCAATACTGTAAGTGCCAGATTAAAATTCACTAAGCAGGTGATGACATCTGGCTGTTTGGCCAGATTTCATAGTCCTATTATGTTGACTAATCTGCTGAAAAGGTGAGTTGACCAAGTCCATAACAATATCACTCATAACTATAACTCCTATAAATTCTCCCTGGCTGCAGACTCAGCTCAATATCCAGACAAGGCATAACAATTTAGAAAACAGGATGCCCTAAAATTATTATCATCATCATTTAAAGTTTTTACAGCATTCATCACCCTTCTGGCTGTTGCCTGTATTTCATACATAAATTAATAAAGCCCCCACCATTTTTTCCCTAATTCTATGCTACAAGAGCAAAGGATTTAAAAGAATCTCTTGCATAAGAAGGCTGAGCCCTTTTTTGTTGCAGACATTTGCATTTTGTAGCCTTTCCACAGCCTGACCACACTGCAGTGGAAATGCAGCCAGGTGAGTTTTTCTCCCATTTCAGTGCCCAAATCCTTTAGCCAGGTACAAGGTGATGGTGTATTTACAAAGGAAACAGTGATTTTTTTCATGCCAGGCTCAGGGGAATCTCCTTGCAGGCAGATATTTCAATAAATCTTTAAGGCACAGATTTTTATATGCTGTGTCCTTTTGAATTAGCAAAGTCTCCCAATACTGTACCCACCAAAAACCCTTGATCACGCCGTGAAATACTTGCTGGTGTTCTCAAAAGGAGTGCCCTGACTGAGGTCGACTTCATAATTTTAAAGCAAGATATAAAAGACAGATTCTTCTCTCTTATTTCTTTCATTCATCTTGACACTTGACAATCCTGCCTCTGCTGGGGTCAGCATGGGATTTGCTGTTTTACTCTTGTTGGACAACATTGCTCCTGGTGGGAAAGATTCTGAGATTAGCAGCTGCCTTTGGAAAACAAATACCTTTCCCTCCCTCTCCTTCACGGGATCTGTCAGTCTTTTGTTCAGTCCCACAAGTAACCCAAACAATGTTGACAATGGCAGAAAACATTCTGTATCTAATGTTTGCCTTCTAGAAATTCGGTGGAACAGAATTCTGTCATTATTTAACTTGCATAACCGAAGATGTATCAAACCATCAGGGCACTCGTGATTTTATTTTACTAAAAATAAATCTATTGTCACTGAAGAGAAAATATTTGATGTGATTGTATCCCCTCTATTCACTTCAGCAGAAGAAATTATTTGTCAAAATCATCCAGATAAAGTGTCACCTTTGTTTTTGTTGTATTACACAGTGTTTCACACATAAAATCCACTCATATATCTGGAGGGCTCTGTCTGTATTCAGCACTGGTACATGTACTAGATAGATGCTGATTATTCTGCCCAAGCACTTCTCATTATTCTATTTAAGTACTGATCACTCAGCATGGTCTGGAGATAAGATAAAAATCAGCTTTATTTCTTATTCTGAGAAAAGCTGACATCAGGATCAATAAATCCTGACAGAAGCTATTAACATTTTAATGAGTTACTCAATAATATTCTAAAGATGTGCTGGCAAGTCAAGCCTCCTTTGATTAAGGACAAATTTCTTAGACTACTGTAAATATATATTTCAAGGTCCAGAATGCAAAGCTGTCATTCATCAATCAAGAAAAAAGGGCAAAAGTCCTGACTAAAGAAACTGAGGAAGGGGCTGTCCACATGATTATAATGATTACTGTACATGATGGAACTTTTTAAGATGCCATTCATCTTAACCAAACAGAGCCAAATATTAGTTGTGGGGTTGTGTGTTTGGTTGTCATACAACTGAGGGGGTGTCCATGACTTCCTTCCACAACGTACAGAAACCCCACAATTTTTGGGAGCAGTTGGACATGGCTGAATGGAAAAGCAAACCCAGGCAGAAAACCAGGTGAAAGCAGAAAGAAAGTGTCTGTGCAAACGCTGCTGAGCCTCAAGAAAGGGGTTCAAGGGGCCAAAAGGGTGAAATATTCTTGTCCAAGGGTGAATTTTGCCCTTTAGTTGCACTAAACTCAGGATTTGACCTAAAGGAGAGATGCTGACGTGGTGTTAAAAGTTGCAATAAATCTGTTGCCAGGATCATGCTATTGAACATAATGCCAATAGGTTACAGGAAAATCCTGGCTGGGTTTCCATGCTTACAGAATATTGACTGGAGAGCAGCATTTTAATAAACAAATGTGAGGCCTTTGAGCACAAAGTCAGGCGTGACTTTTCCAACGGAGCCATTCCAAGAGAATCCAAAGCAAAAGGGCTGGAGGGGATCTCCATCAGGAACTGGGGAGAGCTGGGCAGGTCACATAAAATCACATTAGCAAGTCTTCCCTGTAAGTATGAACATATGGAAACATGAATCATGGAACAGCTCCTCCATGGGCCTGCCTGGCTCACAATGAAGGCATTCATTGATTTCAGTGGGAGGTGTTGCTCCAAACAGGACACGAAGCTCTCATCAAACACAAAGGGAAAAGGGCTGAAAGCAGAGAAATGGCAGAAAAATGCCCTCAGATGTTCTGTGTCATTGATGGCAAGCTCCTTGAAGATGGCTCAGGGTGTTCTAACATCTGAGCTTACAGTCCTAATGTAGGAAATGTTCACTTGTGAGCAAGAACAACTGCAAAAATAATCCAAGACACTCTTTCTGCACCGGCAGAAGATGCCCAAAACATGGAATTGAAGCTCTGGAGTTCCATGACCAGAATATTGACAGTTTCTAAACCACAAGTTTAGATGAAGACTCAGAACTGCCTCATCCAGTATGGAACACTCTGGTGCTTTATAATGAAGAAAATTTCCTGTGAAAGGGAACAAAGAAAAGGAAAAAAAAAATTTAAAAAGGTAGAAAAAAAATCTGAATCATCTACCAAGGGTTCCCTTTTTTGCAAGTGCCCATATTTAGGGGTTTAAAATGCTGCCATGTGAAAATGCTCCGACCAATCATCTCTTGGTAACTTCTCCCAGGGATTCTGCTGGAAAATGAGGAGAACAAGGGCTTCACAAGCAGCAGGTCATGCAGCTGCTGAGTGAATGGAACTCCATTAATTCAGAGGGAAATATCCCAGGTTTCTCCTCTTGGTGCTGTCTCTATATATTACATATATAACACGTGTGCATGTGCATAAACAAAACAGAAGAGATGTCAGGATTCCAGGAGCAAAATGAATAACTTTGGTATTCATAAATAATTCAACAACTGGGGTTTTGTTGCCATCAAGTTGCTGTTGGCACTCACTAATAGACATGGCATTTATTTACCTCTCTGACAGCCTCGGTGCCTCATGACATAAACCAGTTTTTATGGGATAAGCCCTGAAAACAAAACCCTTAGGAGAGTCCTGAATGCCACTTCAGTATGTGGGGCAGGTGGTAAAAGGGTGGATGGCACCCAAGTCTGTTCATACAATCTTATTTTTTCTTTATTTTTTGAAAGTTTGGTCAGGCATTCATTTCTCATAAATAAGAACAATAACTTCATAAACAGATATATTTTTTGTGATTACTATTCTGATTGCAAGGATTGTCTTGCAGTCTATGCATAGACCATGCTGGAGATTTGCTTGGTGAAGCAGAGAATGTGTTTTGGAGACTGTGGAGATTGCTTACTCTTTTTTTCATCCAAAGGTGAGGAACAAGCTCATGGAGAGACCAGATAATACCAGGTTCTTCTTCACATCAATTTTTAGGTGCATCAAGTTTTTCAGGTCCATAAATTCCTTCATCTGCAAGTGGCCAGAGTGGCTGCAAACCCCACAGAGCTGTGCAGGTCCAGGCCCTTCCTGGGAGCCACTGAATAATTTTCTCCACTGCAGACATCATGTATAATGCATGAGCAAGCCTAAGGGCCGGCCTCAGTCCCTGTCTCTGCCTTCCTGTGCGAGGAGCACCTGATTAGAACATCACTGTCCTTCCCCCACAATGACCCTTGAAGGCTCTTTGTGTGTGTGTGACCCAGCAAACAGAGCAGTGCCCAGCCCCACCAGCGGCCCTGTCACCAGGGCACCGTCCTGTGAGAGCCTCCGACAACCTGTGCCCTGAGAAGTGCTTCAGCTGCTGAATCAGGGGACAAAAGGTTATTGTGGCCACCAAAACCTCTTGCTCTTTTTTTAAGCCTGGGTGATAAAGGAGGGGAGTGACCTCTTGAAAGGAACAGCAGGCTGGGTTAAGAGCCTAAACCTCCGAAAGGAGGGGAATGCATGACATGCTGCTCTTTAAAGCGTTTTTCACTCCCACTCAGCAGGTCCCAGAAAGGGAACAGGGGAGCCAAGTGTCAGCCTGAGCCCCAAGGCAGGACACACAAGAGCATTTCCATCCCTCTGTGCACCCAGACTAAAGGCCCAACTCAGGTGTTGTTGGATGCCCGGGTCAGACTCAGTTTTGGTGCAAATGGATTCTGGTGACTTCACTGTAGAAGCACAGATAGGAATAAGATCTCGTTTCCCCTCACGGTTTTATAGGTTCTTATGAGAGGCATGTTTTTCAAAAACAACAATGATTTTTCAAAAACAACAATGTTTTTTTCAAAAACAACTTTCGAAGTAGATGAAGCAAACTCATTCTCTCAAATTTTTTTAAAGCTCTCTCAGGCAGATCTAATGTAGCTGCTACAAGTTTCAAAAAAATAATTAATTGGAAATAAACACCCAATTCCTATTAGTGTTAACAGACCTGGCATAAAGGACTTTAAAGCTCTGAAATATTTAACAGATTATTCTGTTTATTTCCATTCCCCCCTAGATATTATTTTCAGGCTTTATTCTCCCATTCGTTCAAATTTTTCTTCACACATCCTGCTTTCTGTATCTCTGGTTATTGACATTCTGTATTTTATTTTGAATTCCCTCCAACTGACTCCTTCTGTGGTGGAGAGGATGGAATAACTCCAGGCTCTGCTCCTGTCCAAGCCCTGGATGTCATTCAACCTTGGCAGAGTGGCCTGTGGCTCATCTAATGACCTGTTAGGACAAGAAAGTGTCTTCTGACAGAGTTACCCTCTCTCAGCTTGTTCCCTGTCCTTTGTCTCTGGAATTTGCTACACAGCAATTTGCCCTCTTTCTTACTGGAAAAAAAAAAAACAACTTAATAAAAATTATACTTCTATAAATATTTATTTTATAGTATATAAATAAATCCAGCTGTGTGCTGGGCTGCATCACACACAGCGTGGGCAGCAGGGCAGGGGGGGATTGTGCCCCTCTGCCCCTCAGGGGAGACCCCCCTGCAGAGCTGCTCCAGCCCTGGGAACAGCACAGGGAGCACATGGAGCTGCTGGAGAGAGTCCAGAGGAGGCACCAAGAGGATCCCAGGGATGGAGCAGCTCTGCTGGGAGGAAAGGCTGGGAGAGCTGGGATTGTTCACCTGGAGAAGAGAAGCTTTGGGGTGACCTGATTGTGGCCTTCCAGGACCTGAAGGGGCTCCAGGAAAGATGGAGAGAGACTATTTCCAAGGGCTGAAGGGACAGGACAAGGGGGAATGGCTTCAAAGTGTCAGAGAGTAGGGTTAGGTGGGATACTGGGAGGGAATTGTTGTCTGTGAGGGTGGTAAGGCTGGCCCAGGTTGCCCAGAGAAGCTGTGGCTGCCCCTGGATCCCTGGAAGTGTCCAAGGCCAGGTTGGATGGGGCTTGGAGCAGCCTGGGCTGGTGGAAGGTGTCCCTGCTCATGGCAATGAGGTGGAACTGAATAATCTTTAAAGACCCTTCCAACCCAAACCGTTCTGTGCTTCTATGGGTTTAAAATGCTGTTTCTTACTTTTGCAGCCATACTGTAGAATTCAATTTAATCCTTTCACTATTTATTTTTCTTCCCAAACTGGAGTCATCTGCAAATGTGATCAGCTCATTGCTTATTCAAGTCAGTAATGAAAATATTGACTAGTAGCAGATCCAGGACAGAGTGCTGCAAAACCCTGCTCACCACAGCATCCCGTGCCATTAGTGACTACTGACAACTCCTGCCCAGGGGCAACGCACCAAACACCTTTATTTTCTCCTTTTCCAGTCTTCCAGGACACCAGTGGTCTTTCCCAGAGTCTTCTGTCAGAAGCTTTCCCATTCTGTTCCGTGGTCTTCTCTTTGCTGCTCAAGCAGCACCTTTGCTGCCTCCCACTCCCTGCTCCCGCCCTCACTGCCAGTTTTGGGTGGGAAGAGATGAGGCCATCTGGGAGCATCTCTCCTCTGCTCTCAACACAAAGCATTTTGGGATGATGTTCTGGGAGTTCTGAGGCATTCTGTGCTGTGGCAGGGCCCTGGGGCAGAGGCAGCATGTTCGATCCTCTTCCGCCCTCTTCCTGCGGCACTGAGAGGTTTGGGCAAGAGGATCTCAGTTGCTTCACAGAATTTTGGGTATAATTTAATGTCTTGAGGTTGGTGCAGCAAATCAATACTCCCATGTGCTCTTTCAGACTGGACAACTGCCTCAGGACAGGGATTCAAGTGATCCTTCCCTGTCTGTTTTTCTACATCCAATACTCTTTCTGTTCCATGCCTTCATTTTATGCCTTGGAATCTCTGACATCATCACTGTATAGCCATGCTGTGCTTTAGGCTTGTGGGTCTCCTCTATGCCATTTTTCCATTCCTTAGGTTTGTAATACCATTTCCCTAAGGAATCTTCCCACTCTCTTGATCCAGTTTTCTGGGAGATTGGTCCTATAAAGTCTCTGACCACTGAAATCATAGAATCATAGAATGGTTTGGGTTGGGAGGGACCTTAAAGATCATCCAGTCCCACTCCCTGCCATGGGCAGGGACACCTTCCACCAGCCCAGGTTGCTCCAAGCCCTGTCCAACCTGGCCTTGGACACTTCCAGGGATCCAGGGGCAGCCACAGCTTCTCTGAGCAACCTGTTGCTGTGCCTTCCAACCCAAACCATTCTATGTTTCTATGACTTTTCCACTGCACTGTCCCCTAACAGGTTCTTCTGCTATTGGAACAAAAGAATAACCTCCACATCCAGGGAACACTCCTCCAACGCTTTGAGGTTGAGTAATTCATATTAATTATAAAATTCCATGATACACACATAAATTCTCTTATGAAATTACTACAGAGGGGCACAGAAATGTTTATGAAGATGGGACGTCAGGAGTCCCCAGCCCTGGAGGTGTCCCAGGAAGGCCTGGCTGTGGCACTCAGTGCTCTGGGCTGGGGGACAAGGTGGGGATGGGGCACAGGTTGGACTCGATGGTCTTGGAGGTGTTTTCCAACCTAAATTATCCTGTGATTCTGTGATTTGGGCAAGATACTGTGAATAAGTTCATTAAAACCACCAGGACTTCATAGCTGCCTTGACTAATGAGATGATCAGTCTCTGAGAACCCGTTGAATTTTAGCACATAATAAACAACAATCACAGTTCTACCACAACTTCAGGGATTAACAACAGCTCACAAACCACCTGAACTTTGTGCTGTCTCCACTTTGAAGCAAAGCTTCAGTGGGCTGTAATTCCCCTTCACCTACTCTGGCCACTGCTCTCCAAGTCTCCTCTCCACCCTCCTGAAGGGCTCTTTGCTGTTTTTTAATGAAATAGCTTGAACAAACATAAAGCTTCCAGTGCAGCAATGCAACGTTGGTTACTAAGCAGCCTTTGTAAAGATTGTGCACTGTTCAAACCCCCTCCCCCTTTTGGCACTTAGATGCCATCAGCACAACAGGCCCCGTTGTAAGGGAATGCTGACACTATCACACGAGTTTTCTGCTCCCATGTCATGCTTTTAACACGCCACTTATGTTGAGGGAGCTGAACAAAATGATGCTGGTGACTCTCAGCTAAAAATACCTGGTGTGTACTATCCAAGGAATCTAACAAAAACACTAAGTAACGTCCCAGGAAATAAAATTTATAGTGCAGGAAGGTTTTAGTGACTTCATTGCTCAGATTACCGGCTGGATATCGGTTTCATCATCAGCAACCTCCAATTTCCTGTTTTGCTTTTCCTAAAATTACTGGTTTTTTTAATGTTTGCACAGCCTGTATGGCAACAGCTACGCTGAGATTAGATATAGGGGTTCTCTAGGATGGATTAAATGCCCTGTTTGTCCTGTGATGTTTTGAGAAATAATAATGAATAAAGTCAGGAACTGAATGTATATAAAACACAAATAGTGATTATGTGGTTTTTTCACTGTTGGAAAAATCTGATTCATGTCTATATGTGCATTAGGGCTCCATGACCCTGCTTTGGAACTGTTCCTTCTTACTGACTGATAAATGCCACCAGCCCTCTGGCAGTTCATAATAATGTTATATATTTCTAGTCTTACAGCAACTTGTTTGCCTCTTCTGTCCTTACCTGTATGAATCAGACACTGTGTCATCTCTTTGTGCTTAAAAACTCCCCTGTTAACCTTAAAAGTTGCCTGGTCTTGCAAAAGCCTGACCCAAACCCATTGTCTCATCCACCTGTGGACCTCCCTGACTGCAGAGTGAATTTTTGTTTCCAAGGATAAATGTATTTCTTTGTGACTCCCAAGCATTCTGTGAAGCTGGAACTTTTTCCTCTAGTGCAGAGCTTCAAACCCAACTGATAAATCTCCTCAAAGCTCCTCTCAAGCTGGGAAATTTTGGTGGTCTCACTCAAGGAGACTCCTGCCAAAGGTTTGATGTCTCTTGGAGATTGTCCAGCCAGACTCACAAGGGTTGGAATCATGGAATCACAGAGTGGTTTGGGTTGGAAGGGACCTTAAAGATCATCCATTTCCAAACCCCTGCCATCAGCAGGGACACATCCCACTATCCCAGGTTGCTCCAAGCCCCTTCCAACCTGATCTAAATGCTAAAAATGCTGTATTTTCCATTTGGGGAAAAGCCCACTGTAAGGTATGCTGAGATGCAAACCCAGTATTAATGTACGAAATAAATTCAGCTTCATGGCTACATTAAGAGTTATAAAAATGCAGGTTATTTATAAATGCAGGAGCCCACAACAAATTTCTCTTGTCCTCTTGCAAGCAGACAAATCTGGTTGAAAAGCAAATATTAGCTAACAGACATTCAAACTAAACCAATAATTACCCGTGCAAGTAATTGTTTCCTATTTGCAGGGTCTGACTTGTCTGCTGAAGCAGTTCCAATATAGTTTTGGGGCTATTTCCTTCTTCTTTTCCTTGAGAAACAATGCAACAGCATTCAGAAAAATTTCCCCTCTGGTGTGGGTGTTGTTGGCTTGAAATGGGTTCAGACCAGGCAAGGTAGAACTTCCACAGCATTTGGGGGATCAGCCTGGTTGACACCAACAATTGCTGCATTTGTAGTATCACTGTGACTCTCCTGATGTTTTATTTATCTAAGAAATAATATTTGGCTTAGGTAACAAAATGCTTTAAATACCTGGTAAAATTGCCTCTTGTAAATATGGATCTAAATATGTGGATACAAACAGTAAGTTGCTTTGAGTTACAAATGGTGTCTCTGATCATCAGCTCTTAAAATGCTTTTCCATAAAGAAATTGTAAAATTCTGGGACAGCAAACTGTTGTCAAGATTTGGCTTTTCTGGGTGGTTCTCTGCATTTAGCAATTCAGATATAATAATAGTAATAATAATAGTTGTTATTTTATGGTGTTTATATATTATTTAATATAATTTTAAAATTGTTATTATTATTATTAGCAGCAGTCATTACAATAATAATCATAGCAATTAAGATAATAATAAAGAGAAATCAAATGGCAGGTGATCTTCAATTTCTGACACTCTACACAAAAAATATTGCCCACAGGTCACACTTAAGTCAATATTTTTTGCCTCTGCTCTCTCCCTTGCTGAGCAAGATTCATGGGCTGTGTTTGGTTTTCCAGCCTTAGTCTTCCTTCAAGAGCAAGATTAACACTAAGAAGTAAAAACTTGCCTTCACAGCTTGGTGTTCACTTCTTTTTCCTTCTGCTTTAGCCTCTTGCTAAGTGGTACCTGTTTAATTCCAGATGATCTGTTTTCCTGCAGGTTTTGGTGAGTTTGAAGTCTCCAGTGTTAAAGCACAGCCAGTGGGGGAGGAAGAGAAGGTGGCTCTGGTGCAAATGAAGACTCCTCGATGAGGACAGGGCCATGAAAGTCATGTTCAGTGCAAATCACTGACGGGAGAATCTTCTTTTTAAGCAGTGCTGAACCACCATCAGAAATCTGCCCTGCACCTGTTGGGTAAAGAATAAAATTATTGATCCTTCTACTACATAATGTGCACAGGTTTTTCAAGGGCTCTGCAAATTTCCAGCCATGAAGGGAAGAGGAGATGCCAAAATGACCATATTAAGGTTTCCACCAGTTGCCAAATACCTCACAAAAGTCTTGCTTGCCTGCTCAAGTAATGTGAAACTCGGTCAAGGCACCAAAACACTGCGTGTAGTACACACCAGTCCACACATTTGTCCAGTAGCATTTGGATAATTCAGATTCTATCATAGAATCATTGAGGCAGGAAAAGGTCTCCAAAATCATCAACCTGTACCCCATCCCCACCTTGTCCCCCAGCCCAGAGCACTGAGTGCCACATCCAGGCCTTCCTTGGGCACCTCCAGGGCTGGGGACTCCAAACCTCCCTGCCAGTGGCTGACCACCCTTTCCAGCAAGAAATTCCCTCTCATGTCCAACCTGAACCTCCTCTGGAGCATCTTGGGGCTATGTCCTCTCATCCTGAAGAGAATCAATGTCTTGCCTTGGACTCTTTCCTCCCCCAGCCCTGGCAGGGACCGAGCTGCTCCCCTCAGACTACGTGGAAAGCAAACAATTCCCGTTTTCCTTCGCTAAACACATGCACACGCTATGTGGTCTTACCTCCCCGCTGCTACCAAGGTTTGCCACTGCAGCACGGTCTCTTTTGCTCTCTAAGTGTATTTTATTTCAACAGGTGCCTTTTCAGCAGAGCAGCAACTCAGCCAGCACTCACCTCCCGTCAGGGCACACGTCTGCAGACCTGCAGCTGCTTATGCCAAGCCACATTTGTCCTGCTCACCGTGTAGCCAGATTGCATTTCTGGTAGGACTTACCACCGAAGGAACAGGTCAGGCAGGCAGGAATTTTTTTGACAAAGGCTTCTTTAAAACAGCCCTATCAATCTATTGTGCACTGTATTTCACTCGCACTTTATGAAATAGGACTGGGGGAAAAACGTTCATTCGGCGAGGAATTCCCCGAGGAGAGGCACGTCAAGGTCTTTCCATATTGTTATGAATGAAACTTGGAGTTTCAAGTATCAGCCCTCAAAAGAAATCACTTGGGCATTTCCACCGATTTCCACCCCCTCTCAATTTTAACATAACTGCATTAAAAATGTGTATTTTTGTGTTAAGGCATAATACACACACACACACACACACAGAACAGTGACTGCTGCTCCTGATGCACCGAACGGCGGAAAAATTGGCTGTGGTTCAGAGAATACTCCATGTTTTGGAGACTGTCATGACAGGCAGGGATTAGATTTTACATGAGTGGTGATGAGGATACTTCTGCTGACATGTGGGGGCTGCATGTTTTCTTGCCAACGGGGCTGAGCCACGTAATTCATCTTCCTCCCCGAGAAAAGAGCACATCGGATACAGAGACTCCCTGTTTACACAGGGAGGGCTACAGGGTGCACAGATTCAGTATCTTGGATCCAACCTGAGGGATTATTAGTGCTCTTTTTCTCCCTGGTATTTATTTAGAATTTCTTACTCTGTGCAGCCCAGGTTGGCATCACTACAGAGCAACTGTGCTACTTTGTCACTGAGCACAAAGAGCAGAAAATCAGCCCCTGCAGATGTATAAACTCACTGCTTTGGGACATTTTAAATCCATATTTTGTTTCAGGAGTCCTCATCACTTCTAATTTACTCTTTACTGCTGGTTTATAAGAAGGACATGTTTCCTTAGTTTTTCTACAACCACTCCAAAATATATGTATTTTTTTTTAAAATTCTACTTTTCATGCCTTAAGAATGTGTTCTTGTGGGGGACAGAGTACCCAGATAAGTATGGGAGGAGTTGCAGCATCAAACATCCCAACAGAAGCTGGTTATCACCAGTCAGTAAATACAGATTTATGATGATTAGCTACTTTTAGATGCTTCATTTACAGAACAGTAAAAACATAAAAGCAAAAGGTTTATATCCTGTATTATATTTGGTATATCATATTAACATCGATATTTTAAAATAATTTATTTAAAGAAAGTTACTGGCAATATTTTGTTGCTGTAAACTGAGAGGACTAGACATCATTTTATTTTAAACCACTGCAATTTTTTAACTAATCAGCATTTATTATATTTTCTAATTACACATGTAATGCCCAATGAAGCGGGCAAGCAGTTAAAACCCCCTGGTAATTGTGTTTCAACTTCTGCCAGAATCACAGTACAGGGTGGGTTTATATTTTGGAATCTTCCCCCAAGCCATGCAAACCGTGATGGGACTTTTGGTCTGCAGCAATTTCTGTGCTGCCCTCTTTTTTTTTTTTTTCTTCTTTTAACCAGCTTTAATAAAATAAAAATGAACCTAGAAACTTATGCCAAACAATAAAACTTCAGATTAGCAAGCTTTAAAAATGTTATCTGCCATTTCAGCCCAGCAATTTTGGATTTCTGGGTTTGAGAAAGATCACGAGCGATAAAACAGGTACAATAAAAGAGACTGTTTCCATGGTATTTCCAGTAAATCTCACTGGGCAACGAGATTTCCAGTTTACCTCTAGTGGCTTGAGGTCTGAATAAACAGAATTAGTTTATTAAGATTCACTCATCACTTGGGTTGAGCCTGACCCAGTGCTCGTGCTGCAAATGCAGGCGTGGCTTCTAAACCATCTTGCAATCTTCAGATTTTAGTTTGATGTTCAAAGGAAACCAAAACTCTAAAACCAGAAGATCAGCTATGATCTTGTTTTGTTCCAGTTTCTACCTCAGGTAGAATGATTTAACTCATGCTTGCCTGAGCCTTAGCTTTTGCTTGCCAAAAATTTGCCAAACCAAGCTCAAACATGGGGTTCAGCCGCAGCATCGCGGTGGCAACAAGGGTCAGAATGCAGCATCAAATAAAGAATTCCTCTTAGAAGAATTAAAAAAATAACTCCTAAGTTCTTTTATTACAGATGGCACGTGGTTACAACAGGAGGAGGAGTGAATTCTGCTTGCCAGGGGAGGTTTATCTGGGACATGAGGAGGAATTTGTTGGTGGAAAGGGTGGTGAGGCCTTGGCAGGGGCTGCCCAGGGAGGTTTGGAGTCCCCAGCCCTGGAGGTGCCCAAGGAAGGCCTGGATGTGGCACTCAGTGCTCTGGGCTGGGGGACAAGGTGGGGATGGGGCACAGGGTGGACTCGATGATCTTGGAGGGCTTTTCAAACCTCAGTGATCCTGTGATTATGTGATATTTTCTAGGACAATGAGAGCAAATTTTGATAACACGTGTGGAACACTTTCCTCCAGATCTGGCATCCAGATTTTGGAAGGAGTCAGATCTATTTAATATGCTCTGTGAAAGCATCACAAAGGAAAGGCTTGTAACAGTGAGGGCATTTCTGCTCTGGGTTGTGTAGAGTTGATGTTTTAAAGGATCTCCAGCAGCTGCTTTGCAGGCAGTGCAGTGACACGCCAAGTATTCCCACATTCCTTATGGGAATACTACTTTTTGCTCTGGGTCTTTGAGATTCCCAACAGGGAAAGGGGCATTTCTTCATAGTGCAGCAAAATCTGGCCCCTAAGCAGCAGTTTTGGGAGGACACCACTATCCTTAGAAGGCTGGATTGAAACAGGTCTGCTATTTCCTCAGTGAATCCTGTTTTTTTTCCTGTGGCATCTTCAGGGGTGGCCTTTCCTTTCCTGTGACATCCTCAGGAGTATTTTGTTGGACACTCAGGCAGAAGAAAGGAGGAAAAAGTTACCTTGAGAGGCTGCAGATTTCCCCTGGATTATAAATTTGGGAGCCTGAGTTCTGAGTTAGAGGCCAATAAATCCTGATGTCCCCACTTTCCAACTGGAAAATGGAGGCAGAGAAGGATTAGTTCAATCCATATCTTCTACAGAATCTGCTGCAGACTTGAAAGCTCTGTCTGGCATCTGAAATCTGGATCCAGATCCTTTAATATAATCCCACTTCCTTTTTTCCTGCTCCACTGAAATTTCTTGGTGGAAGTCTGAGGTCCCACTGCCAAAACAGATGCCTCAACGTGTATTTTTTTTTATTTATTCATATTTCAGCCCTGATTTTCAGTAGAAACCACAGCTCCTCCAGCCTGGGACTTCCTTTTGACACTGCAACAACAAACCACATTTTGCTCATCCCTTTCTCCCAGTGGGAGTATCGGGTACAGTGCTTGGATAATCTCGGTGTTGGAAACACTCTGCTCGAGATCCAGCACTCAGAGCTCTAACAACCATTTCTTATCTGTGTCAGACTGGGCAGACAAAAGCTTAAGGGGAAAAAGATGCAATATTTATTTTTATTTCATCTTCTTTGCCTCCAGATCCCTGTTCATGAAGTCTGTGTAATAGTAGCAGGAAAAGGAGAAAGAGAGAGGCTTAGGGTGACTGTTGTGCTAAAAACGAGGTGTCTGCAAAAGAAACCCCTTTTCCACCTCAAAATAGCTGCTGATTTTGCCCACCAAATTTACTGATGCCACCGAGAAAAAAGCCAAGATGTATCAGGACAGCCACAGCCACCAGGCAAAACCAACTGGGAGCAAGGATCCTGTCGAGTTCAACGAGTCTTTTGTGATTTCCAATGCACTATAAAAAAATGCCTTCAAATTACCCAAGAAGTATGTTAATAGCTGACTAATGCACAAGCTGGCAGGAATCATTGCTGCCTGAGCACGGCTCATTAATCTTGCCGTTCATTAAGAAAAAAAAAATACAAAAATTTCCAAACTTTTTAATAAACAATTTTTATTTGAGAAGTGAAGAACGGCCCAGTGCGCTTTTTTTTTTTGCCAGGCAAGAGAGCTCCGTCTGAAAATAAAACAGTTATTTACAATTTTTTTTTTTTTGGTGTGTAAAGCCATCTTTCTTCCATCACCAGCCTTGAAAATGCACCGAGTGCTTTCCACTCCTGTAAACTCTCAGGGCTAATTTTTTACTCTCTCTTTTTCACCTCTGCCAGCTTGTCCTCGCTAAGCTGAAAACCTCTTGCTGTTGAGAGCCAGCCCATTTCTGCACGAGGTGGGCAGCATTTTTCTCTCTGGTGAGGAGCTGGAGGGGGGATCCTGGGGAGCAGAAATGAGAGGAGAGAACTTCTTGCTGACAGCTGGACAAGGCTTTGGGTGCTGGCCCACAGCACTTCACAGCAGTTCAGACCCGCTTGTGGTTGTGTCTCCACACAAGAGGAGACCTCAGGGTTTCCCTGCCCTCCCAGGAAATGCTGCACTTCATGAAACAGAACCCTGGGATAATTTTTTATGGCCTTCGTGTTCCCTCTTGCCTGTGGTTGTGGTCTGAAGTGTTGTAATGGAAGAGATAACTCTGCCCAGCCTTGTCCTTTGGGATCCCTTTGCTGGCACACTGTGACTAGTTCAATGCAGTAGTGAAAATGGAAGATAAACTGCATTGTTACTGCATATATTATGTTATATATCACATAGAACTTACAGTTATATATTATATATAACTGCCCTATTATTAAACTGCATAATAATAACAACAATATATTACATTATATATAATTATTATTATATTAAATATGAATGTGTTTGGCAATGTTCTGTCAGTAAACACGAGGGCAGAGCAACTTAACATGAGGTGTGAAGTCCTGGTTGCACAGAGCAGAGGGAGAAAAAACCTTCTGATCAGTGTTATCCCTGATATTCTGCATCCACACACATCTCATACACACACACACTAACTTTTCTAAGTAAATGCTCTTCCAGGTTTCTACAATATTTTTATTTGCCTTTCAAAACAAGCCAGGCTTCAGGATTTATTAATGCAGCAATTAGTATGCTGATCATGCCCAGCATGCTTAAATCTTTATTGGCTGTATGCACCACCGAAAGTTTTAGTTTTATTAAACCTGAGCCTCCTACATACTGCTGTTTAGTGTGTGTTACAAAACTAAGATCAGCTCTGAGTGTAATGTAACCCACATGTTGGATTGCTTGCTTCAGTGAGTTACAGAAATATTTCAGGTAGCAAGTATTTTCTTAGTGCTCTGTTATAAAAATATGTCAGGCACACAATGTTTGCATTATATGTTCCTTTTTCTGCTGCAGAAGGAGAATTCTGCAGCAAACCCCTGTGATCCATCCTGAACTGTTGTGTGCACCGTGTTTCAAACTGCTGTAAACCACCCCTGTTTCAGTGGTTTTGTGGTGTGGTAGGGAGTGGGTTAAATTAAGGAACAGTTGCCCTCATCATACAGATGGATAAATAAATAAATAGATCCCATACTGTATCCATAAAACAAAAGCTAGACATAGGTTGTGTGTTTTATTCTCATGAAGGAAGGGGGAAGTGCAGCTGGGATTTTTCTTTTTCCCCAGCAAGTGCCAGGGGCCGTAGGAATTCTGCCAGGAGTGATGCAAGGAATATTGATCTTTGCAGAATTGTCTTTCTTTCATATTCTGGTGACCAAAATGTCAGTGTGAGGGGGGAAGCCTCCTGAGAAGCCCTTGCCTGAGCCCCTCAAGGCAGCTCTGTTCTCCTACTGACTTACAAGGACCAACTGGATTCTTCCCCCCAAGCTCAATCCTTCCCCCTCCAGCTGCAGTACTGGTGTTTACACCATCCATAGGGAAGAGAAGAGCCAGGGCTGATATAATTCTGCAAAAATAATTGTAACAGGTGATGCAGAGGCTTGGCCAGGTGGTTAAAAAGGCTTATTCCCTTACACAAACCTACTTTGCCAAGTTAGTTTCAGGTTCAATCTGTAGCAATTTAAAGAATTCTTCTGCCTAACACAAATAGTCTGAAGAGATTTTCAACAACATGGGGGCTGCCCCCTGTAATATTCAGTTTAGCTCTGCTTCCAGCAGAGGATCTTTCAGACTTTAGCTCCAAGTGACATCCCCAGCCATCCATCCCCATTTCACAGAGTCACAGAATCACAGAATCACAGAAATCCATCCCAGGTAACCATGTTCTGCAAAAAGGGAGGAAGGGAAGTGGCTTTGCTGTTTTTCTTACACTGACCTGACAGAATATGTGGACACCCTGCTTAATATCTTCATTTTCTGTGGCAGGATTTGCCCAAGTCTGCCTCTCCCAGCTCCCCTGAGTGCAGGATTTAGCACTGAGGGCAGATGGAGAGCTCTGCATTTGCAGAGCAAGAACAGTCCAGGACTCACCAAATTACACTGAGGAAAGGAACCTGAAGCCCAGCAGCAGAACTCCAAGGCCCCACCACTCTGTAGCCAAAATTCCACATTTAAACATATTGCACTTACTCTGTTATTCCAAGATAACTGGCAAAGTTCTTCTCCAGAGGGGGTGGAATGAGTAGATAGCCCTTGAAGCCAGCCAACAAATTTCTTCTCCATCAGCTGAATACATTTGAAAGTCAACACACTCAGGCTTTGTTGGAGCTAATTCCAGCACTTAGGGTTTAAAGTGTGAATCCCCCTCCGTTGCCCATAAACACACACATTTAAATGTGTTCATTTGAGTGTTTCAAGTCATCTCAAATTCCATGGCATTCACTGAAAAAAAAAAGAAAAAGCCAGTCTAAAGTCAACAAAGCCCACAATGATGTTATAAGAAGAGGTCCTACTGGGAATTCATTTCTGCTTTCTATGTTATAGCCACCACTGTTTGCACAATTTCGAGGCCTGAAGACACAGTCTTGAAGTTAAATTGGGTTTATCTTCTTTGTTAATTGTCATAAGCAGAAATACAGGTTTTCAGATTTAGCAGAGCTCTAATCGGGCTAAACAGATTATGAAAAACTCTAAGAGAGTTAAATTTGATATAAAGCAAGTGTTTTGGGGATTTAAGCATGTGTTTTTCTCAAAATTCATAATGATTTAAATCCAAATAGTGGCTGCAGACAACACAGGCCCAGAGCTGCTAAAACCAATGGGAATTTGGCTACAACTGGAGCAGGATTTTAAATGCTGTATCTACTCCTGCTTCGATGTCTTCCCCCCAATCTACCAGATTTATTTCACTTATATCTGGGCCAGTTAACCCACCTCTTTTTCTCATATAAAGCACATGAATAACCTTTGCTACTAAAGAATGAGTCATTCACAAATCAGGGCTACTTTCCCAACCTCCTTCCCACCTTCGCTCGGAGCAACAGGGCTCCCAATGGCTTGGTGACCTTCCAAAAGCTGAAGAGGGTGACTTCAGGGGCAAGAAGGTAAACTTAAGCTCCTTCAAAATATATGGCAGCTTGAAAGCCTTGTCCTGATGATCCAGATCTCCATGGTGGCTGCACAGTGAGTAAATGCCTCAAATCCTGCAGGGATGACACCTGGACCTGAGCCAGGTGACTTGGAGGTGCAGGAGCCAGGGATGGGGGAATGTTGCAGAGCCCAGCCTTGGAGCAGCACCCCTGAGGAGCAGAGCTAAAGCAGGGAGTCCAACACAGGTGAGGAAGAGGAGGGGCAGAGCTGGATGTGTCTGAACTCAAAACATGAACCTCCACAACTGCGTTGCTGTTACTAGAAGTATTTTCTGTGGGAGGACCAAAGGACCCTCCCAAAATGGACAGTGTCACTGCTAAGGGGACACTGACTGCTGCTGTCCTGATAGAACAGGTTATGGGATTCTTCAGTTTGGTGTTTTGGGACTGTAACAATCAGTTGTGCTTATTTATGTGGAAAACAACCCTCGTCACCTCATCCCCCTGTATATTTGAACAGCCCACTCGTCACCAACACACTCCAACAACTTCCTCTCTACCTACACTTTCCTTCCCTCTCCATCTCCTCCCCTTAAATTCAAGGCAATCCAGCTTCACCTGTGTACACAGTTGGGCCAATATCCCAATTTTCCATCTGTTCCTGGCGTTTCCAATGCTGGCACTGGCTGAGAGAATACTGGGATGGCTGATGATCATTCCCACAGAATTTTATTAGATCCTTTTGAGTGCCACACTGAGATGATACTTTGAGGCCTAGTACTCTGCTGCTTTTATTAGCTTGCCTCATATGGTTCAAACAAGTTTAGTATTAAAACAAAATAATAATAATATAAAGAGGTGTAGAGGTGTTGCCACAAAACCATCTGTTCAAACATCAGCAAGAGGGGAAATCCTGCATTAAAAATAATACTTTCTACAGCCCAGCGTTACCTAACAGTCAGGCTGGCCTGCTGAAGCAGGCAGGGCTATTGTTAGAGAGTTTTCTTTAAATAAATAAAGATTTCTTGGCAGTTTGTGTGAATGAGCTGAGTCATATTTAGGGGCTTATCCGGTTTATTCCTGAGTTCTTTCAGGACTTAGGTAGAGGCCAAAAGAGAAACCGAGTTATGCCACACTCTGATTTTGTTAAATGTGGCTTTTGTCTAACAAAAACAATTCTCCACCCTTCTCAGCCAGCACTGAAATTTCAAAGTGTTGTCTTTACGTCTCTCATCGAACTTTCATGGTTTATTTGTACGAAAGCTGAGCTGAAAGAGCATTTCTTCAAAGAGATGTACCCAAGAGTCCAAGGTTGTCTGCAGTTTGCTGTAAAGCCAGAGACTGTTTCATTTTCAATTACCATGCAAAAATGTGCTCCCCTGTTTTTATCACCAGAGCTGAAGGTAAAACAGGAGGGGAAAATACGTTGACACCTACAAGATATCCAAAATGCTTGACTGTTCCTGCAGGAGGGGGAGCTTAAGTCCTGCTTACTAACAATAGAGCAAGTTCCTTGTTGGTGTCTGCCCACCCCAAAAAACTCTGTATCATAATCATAAATCCTCTTTAATTTTTTTAAAAGAAAATTGAAGTGTTATTATCTAATATATGGAATATTTTTTCCCTCTTACTGCAGAGGATTAGGATTTGAAATCACAAAAATACTCCAAGCTTTAAATACCACAGGGGATTTATTTCACAGTCAAACGTGTTAATGGATGAGTTTAAGTACATGCTGAAGCACATGGACGAATTAAACCCAAAACCAGCATATTTTCATTTTATTTTTATGAAATTTCTTTGGACACCCATGCAAATATCATAGTGAAACTTGAGTTTGCTGGACAAGCATTTACTGGAAATAATTTCTTAATTAAAATCTGGAACTGTAATTTTTCTTATACAGATAATGTGCAAGATTTATGTGCATGATCTTCAATCTTAGAATCACAGAATGGTTTGGGCTGGAAAGGACCTCAAAGCACATCTCATTTCAAATCCCTGCCATGGGCAGGGACACCTTCCACC
>VYXB01006943.1:2051-13204 GCA_013397135.1 Pachyramphus minor | reverse complement strand
TTTTTTTTTTCCCCAGAAGTCAGGTAAGTGCAATAAATGAAAATACAAGGTACTAGCAATTAAAAATCATTAAAAAGTGTTTTGGAAATGTTTGTACTGAAATAAAGGAGGTGAGAACAGGACAGACATAGCTGGTGAAAGTATTTGCAAATGACATCCTACTGATGGAGGCCATTTTCATCCCATCAAGGGTCTTTTGCAATCTTCCAAGTGCCTGGAAGGGTTTTGGAATTACAGGCTATATACTTTCAAGACCCTCCTTGCATTGCTGTGCTTCGAGTTGCCTTTAAATCACAGTGGTGACTATTTACAGCTTCAAAATCCAAGGCTTTTACAAGTTATTTTGATATTTAATTCACTTATTGTTCATCAGGTGTTGTTGATGAAGAGAAATCAAACCTAGCCTTGGACACTTCCAGGGATGGGACATCCACAATTTCTCTGGACAGTTTAACCCATTTTACTGAAAATTAGAACGATGCCCTGGATAAAGTTAAAAATTAAGGCTTAAATCAGAGTTGGTAGGAAGAAAAAAAGGTATTACATTTTCAGAGAGATCTGTCTCACTAAATAGTGTCATGTTATTTCCAATTTACCTGCAACATATGTGCAGGTGTGTGTATATAAATTAGTTTACATGTGTGAATGACAAGAAAATATTTCAAAGTAGGGACTAAAATTTGCCTCTAACTCTGTTATGCTTTGGGAGTTACCATTCGATAAGGGATTCATAACACCTGAAAATACATTCATTGCCATTCCTATATTTTGAAGCTTTTTATTTTTTTAAAAGTATCCTTTGATCTGGCACTGGTGACTCTCAAAACAGGTACATAAAGGCTGCCATAAAGGATTCTGTATCTCATAAAAACTGTTTTTCTAGAGCAGTCATCGTTAAAATGTGGTTTAAGGAGGATAAATCTTCTCCCTTTCCTTCAGAACAAAGATTATAAATCCTATTGCAGTGCGGATGAGTGCGAATGCAAATCAAAATATTTGTATTCCACACTTAGCACGGAAGCAGAGCCATTCCCTGGCTTTAGTGGAGAGCAAATACTCAGGGCTGTCTCCCTCATTCCCATGGCGTTTTCCGTGGGCTCCTTGAAGATGAGGTATTACCTCTGACAAAATCCAGGACTTTGGATCAATACACCGCGGAATCAAGATATGCTCTGGAAAATGTAGTTCCCTGCATCTTTAATATTCTCCATTTCCTTTTATCTTAACCTTCCCACTCCTGGGAGCTTAATAGCTCTTAGTTGGCTTGGTGATTCCAGTGCCCTTCTTCTTCCGGGCAGGAATGCTGAGGGACAACCTAATTTATAATCCTAAATCTTCTGGAAAGGCCTGCAGAGGCCAGGGCCATACAGGGCTTTCCAAATGAATTCTGAAAGCAAAACAATCCATGCAGCAAGCTGGTAACTTTATCTAGATTTCAGAGATTTGGTTACACGAAAGTGAGAATATAAAAACACTTTTGCGTGTAGCAGAATACCATGGAGCACATTTGGAAAGGATCAAGTCAGGGCTACCTAAATCATTCAATAAAATCTGCTACATAAAACATCTAATAAATTGTAATGGCAGGGACTTGTGCAGAGAGGCTGAAATTCCAGCTATGCACTGAAAATAAAAGTTTGGTCACATAGTGCTTCTCTTTTTTTTTTTTAATTCCCCTTTGCTGACTTTACTGGTCACTGGGCTGGAAGTGTCCAGTTTCACTGGAACACCACGGAAAACGTTTGGCACCGGTCTCAAAGGAGAAATGATTTGGTATGCTGTGATTTGCTTTATGATTTGGGGGATGCTTTATTAATCCCTGAAGTTTCAAATCTCTTAAGACCATGATTAAATTAAAAGAAAAACAAAACAAAAAAACCAAAACCAACCTCAAACTTCCTTGGTGCAAAGGCGACTTCTATCATTAAGAAAAACGATCATAAAGCTCCTGTGGCAAAAGCAATAAGGATTTCATAGTAAATTATGGAGTTAAACAATGCAAGAATCTCACAGGAGAGTAAAACTCCCTAATTCAGTTAAGCACTCTGTAAGTAAAGCTGGAATGCTGCTAATACAATAAGATTTTTGTGATCATGTTAGGAAGAATGATAGCCTTATGCTCCATATCCTGTTCCTCAAGTTCAGCACCTATAAGATGCAGTGCAAGAAAAAAAACCCCCCAGAATACATATGAGGAAGCTGGAAGCATCTGTTTCTGTGGCTCTTTGTTCCAACCAATGGGTATGATGTCCATTAAATTGCATTTATCTGCATTTTTCCTGCTGAACTTGCCTTACAGACATAACAACCAAGCCTAGGAAGCCATTCAACATAGGTGACAGCACAGCTTATGTATTGTCTAAACCAAACTCTCTCAGAAACAGGATATAAGATATTTGGGATTAATTTCTAGTTGTCATGACCTGGGAATTACCTTCAGTTTGGGTGGATTTTAGAAAACTGGAAAGGTTTCTACTTAGTACCTTTTTTTTTTTTCCAAAAAGTAGCACAGGCCAATATATTCTCCTCATTTTAAATGTGGCTTGTGATGTCCCCTGTAATTTTGTCCACTAATTTAAATCAGCTTTAATGAATACTGCAGAAGTCAGAATGAACTGACTTGAAGAAATCTTTGACATAACAGAGCGGGAGCAAAGGTTTCCTCAGGAGCAGCTTCCTCTTCATTAACTTCAGAGCATTTCTACCTAAATGTTTTAATTTTAATGTAGGTGATGGCCTAGTGCAGCACTCGGACTTGTTAATTTTTTCCTTATTAATGGCTAATGAACTCAGTAGTACCACAAGTGGAATCATCCACATAAAACGTGGCTCATGTTCCACTCAGTGCCATGAGCAGGTGAGCTCTGCCTGCACTTGGTGCCAACCATTGTTTTTCCCTGCAGCTTCCCTCCCTCGAGGCCAGGACAGTGGCTTTGCTTAAAAATAAGGGTCAAACCTTAAAAATAAGGTTAAAAATCAGGTTGGAAAAGGCTTCCAAGACCACTGAGTCTGAGCTGTGCCCATCCCCACCTTGTCCCCCAGCCCAGAGCACTGAGTGCCACATCCAGGCCTTCCTTGGGCACCTCCAGGGCTGGGGACTCCAAACCTCCCTGGGCAGCCCCTGCCAAGGCCTCACCACCCTTTCCATCAAGAAATTCCTCCTCATGTCCCACCTGAGCCTCCCCTGGCACAGACTGGGGCTGTGTTCCCTCTCCTCCTGTCCCTTGTTCCCTGGGAACAGAGCCTGATCCCCACCCTGGCTCCCCCCTCCTCTCAGGGAGTTGCAGAGAGTGAGAAGGTTCCCCCTGAGCCTCCTTTTCTCCAGGGTCAGATTCCAGATGAACAGTGGGAGAAACTACACAGTGGAAAGGGACTGCACACCAGGTCTCCAGCTTGCTGCCTTCTCTGCTCCTCCAAGTAAGATGAGAGCACCGAGGTGTGACCACAAGTCGGTGAAGTTTCAAGTAAAACCAGCTGCCCAATATGGAGGGAAACGTAAAACACACATTTAAAAAGCCCCATAACAAAACAGGTGCCCTGACTATCTCAGCACGAAGCACCAAGGACCTGAAAGCTACAAACCCCTTCTTTTCTGGGTTGTTCTTGCAAGAACTGTGACTTCCATGAGCCAATATTTGACACAGTTCTTAGCTCACTAACGTCTGCCTTGCTCTCAGCTGGGGCTCAAGTCCAAGCACTCTGATATTGCTGAACACACTTCTGTAGGCTGTGATGGGAATTTGATTGGAACCAGAGGTAACAGACAGCAAGTAGAGGTTTGGAGAGCCCTTAGTGTAGCAGGAGGACCTGAGCAGAGGGGAGAAAACAACAAAAAAAGTGACAGTAAACTACCACAGGGTCAGAACACCAATCTAAGGACACCTGTTCAAAGAACTCAGTAACAGACAAAGTCTATGTCATAATAGACAATGTCTTGCCTTGAGTTTTAAAAAATGCATTTGATGTAGAGAATTATAGGGGGAAAAAATCTTTATTTTTAATCAGAATAATTACACTGCACGTGCAAGTCCCAAATATTTCCCATGCACAGATGATCTTCTGCATGTTATTCAAAATAGTCTTTGCAGCTGCAGTAGTGAAGTGTGTCCCAAGATCATCCCACTCTCCTGGACTAGAAATGGCAGCATCATTTAGGAACAGCACAGGATGGGAAGGGTGCAACCTAAGAAGTACCAGTAATTGAAATATTTCCTTTATTGAAGAAGAATAGACAGAAAAAAGCATCATCCCAGGTCCCAGTGACCAAGAAATGCCGTGGTGAGCCATCCACGGGGCTGTTGTCCAAGGGGATCAGCTCTCTCCTTCCATCCCTGGTGTCAGTACAACCCACCATCAGGAAGAAAGAACAAAAACTTTACGGAACAAAGTCTGGGTGAGAGTCTGACATTCCTGAAAGAGCAACAGTGAGGGGAAGGAAGGGGAGAAAAAAGGTGTAACAGAGTGGGAAAGGGATGAGTGATGTCCAATGTGTGAGGTAACAAACCTTTCTAAAAAGCCAGGACGCACCAGACATGAGTCACAGAAAGGAAAGAGGAGGAAGAAAAATATGATTAACTTGAAGACCACCATTTGTGGAGACTCTTGCAATAAACCCCGACTGACAATTCCCTCTCCCAGGATAATCCTTCAGGTTCTGGCACCTCATTCTCATGATAAATATTCCAGCAAAAGCAGGAAGAGACACAACCTGAGTACGGTTTAATAGCAACTCATAGACAATAAAATAGGAAATGGTTCATACATGAGACATTTTTATTGTGGTCTCAGTTTTTGTAACTGTGCAGTCTTCTTATTACTAATCAAAACCAATTCCTGTCCTTCTGTTCTATTACAATTATAATTATTGTTGCTATTACTACTACAGCAGCAACAACAGGAATGTATTTTTCTCAGCACATGTTTCAGAAGTACCTTCTAGTTTTCCTACGTTTGGCACAGCACAAGAAGTTGCTTACAAGGAACCTCATGACTCCCTGCCAAGTTTTGAAATATATAATCGGTTGCAAATGTTTTGGGGTGGTTGACTCATGAATGCAGTAACTTTATCATTTATCTTATTTTTTACCATTAGCAAATCTTGGATATTTTCAGGACAGCAGCACTTTCCCTTTTTTTAATGATTAAAAAAAAAAAAAATCAAAAAGTTTTGAAAATCATCAAAATAGCTGTTTAACACATGGATTGGTTTGCTGCTCATATTAAATACAGCAGTGGTGTTACAATGATGACCTTTCCTAAGGCAATATAATAATTTCTACTAGAAGAAAACACAGAAGAAAATACAGTTACCTGCCATCCTTTACACTTTACAAACCCCACTTTCTTTCCTGCATTCTCAGTTCAGTCTCTTCCCCTCATAATGATGCACTTCATCATTTCAGGGAAAAATCAGTGGCTCACAGAACAGCCCCTACACTACCCCACTTCATTCATCCACCTTCTAAACTTGCCCATCATTTAGAGTTGTTCACTTTATTGGGGTTTATTTCTCCATTCAGTGTGTCACCTGTGATTTACATGAGCAATCAAACCAGCCAGAGGTGCATTGGTGAGGACTTGTGCATTTTGGAAGGCTTCTAAAGCCTTGTCCATCAGGGTAATAAGCCAAGGCCTCAGTAATTAGGAGCTGTTTTTACACCAACAGCTTGAGCTGGAATATTTTGCAACTCCTCCATTCTGGCCACTCTCAGGATAAGCATGGACACTGCTCTGCTCTGCCACAAAAATTCCACAGGAGATTATTAAGATGGTTACAATTTATTTAGGGGTGTGTTCAAGAATTTCTTTCTCAATTTGCCAATGAGGAGCAAAACCCAAAATGTCTCTGAAGAACAAATGCATGTTGTTGCATCAACAATTTGGCAACTGTGTTGTCAGACTGCTTCCACCTTGGGGAAAGGAATCCCAGGCTGAATACCTGCAGGAACCATTTATTTGGTATCTACCCCTCCAGTTAGTAAAGACATCCCATCTTATTTTGAGGACTGGAGGCCAGAGATTTTTCTCTTCCATTTGTACTTCAACACCAAATACATCTTTCTCATTTTGCAGCGTTTAAAATACAATTCTACCACTGCAGGGTCTCGACATGTTCACGATGCATTAACTGGTATTTCCAGAATTACTGAGCACTGCAGCAATAAAGTAAAACAAAACCATCCTTCAGGTAAATGATTTCAATTCTCTGCTCCCTCGTGTCCCCAGATAACGTCATTTTAATGACAGGAAGGATCTAAAATACAATTACCTGAGTATTTTTACATCTGTATACCAATGGGCAGTTCAGCCTCAGTCACAGCGTGACACTGAGTGCCCCAGGAGTGTAAAGACCAGGTTGCACTTTGGTGTTGATGCTGATCTGCTGGAAAAAAAGGGGGGAAATTGCTGTGCCTCACTGTGTCTCTGTGTCTTTCTTATCTTTTGTCTTACATTCAGGCTGCAGACTCTTAGAGGCAAAGGATGTCTCTTTGAGAAGCTCCAGATACAGGTTAGGAACAGGCACCTGTTTGGGCTGCAATTATGGAATGGTTTGGTTTGGAAGGGACCTTAAAGATCACCCAGTTCCACTCCTGCCATGGGCAGGGACACCTTCCACCAGCCCAGGTTGCTCCAAGCCCCATCCAACCTGGCCTTGGACACTTCCAGGGATCCAGGGGCAGCCACAGCTTCTCTGGGCAACCTGGGCCAGGGGCTCCTCACCCTCACAGCCAAGAATTTCTTCCCAATATCCCATCTAACCCTATTCTCTGTCACTTTGAAGCAATTCCCCCTTGTCCTGTCCCTCCAGCCCTTGGAAATAGTCTCTCTCCATCTTTCCTGGAGCCCCTTCAGCTCCTGGAAGGCCACAGTCAGGTCACCCCAAAGCTTCTCTTGTTCAGGTGAACAATCCCAGCTCTCCCAGCCTTTCCTCCCAGCAGAGCTGCTCCATCCCTGGGATCCTCTTGGTGCCTCCTCTGGACTCTCTCCAGCAGCTCCATGTGCTCCCTGTGCTGTTCCCAGGGCTGGAGCAGCTCTGCAGGGGGGTCTCCCCTGAGGGGCAGAGGGGCACAATCCCCTCCCTCGACCTGCTGGTTGTGGGTTTTTGGGGCATTTCCACAATTTACAAATAAAACTCATCTATTTCTGTGCCCAGATAAACTTTGCAACAAGTTGCTGTGAAGACATTCCATCGTCTTCCTCACTGCTGCTCTTTGGCATTCCCAAATTTTATACCTCAGAATAGGAGCTCAAACACAGCTATTTCTGACTGTCAAAACTTTATTTATTTCACTGGCACCACAACAGTTCAAACCAGCTGAAAATCTGCTTTGCACATTCAAGCTTCCACCCTGTAGATGATATTCCATAACTTGCATAGCCAAGATACTCCTATCACACTCTTTCCCTGTAAATATGCTGAAAGTCCATATATTTAGACAAGAAATCTTACAGTGACCCTTGTAACTAAACCTCTGAAAGTTATAGAACAAAGTGGTTTGTGCTTTTAATCTTTAATTCTAGGTCAGCACATGCCTCTCTCAGGGTTTGGGGGGTTTTTTTTTGCTACTTTTTCTTGAAGAAAACACAAAAAAATTCTTGGGGGAAAACTTCAGAGGCTTCAAGTTCTTCATTCCCCACCCCAAGCTGAAAAAGCTGCACCTGTTTAGTGGTGTAATAGAGAATATACATTTATGTAAGTCTTAAGTCTCAGCTGTTCTACAGACTTCAGATTTTGAACATGAAGTACTGAAAGTCTGCATCAAACTCTTCAAGAAATGCCTCAAGAGAAAGACTGCAAGAAACACTAAAATATTAGAAGAAGAAAGTGTTAAGTAATTGCTAAGAGGTGTTCAGGAACCAGGAAAGCTGATAAACTCAATATATTTTCCCTCATTTTATTTAGTTTATTTCTAATAAAGAACTAAGAAATCAGTCCTCCTCTTAAGCACAGCACTGCATTAAAAATCTTTTACCACCCATGTTAGATTGCAAAAATATTTAAGAACAAAAAAAAAAAGGAGGTTTCAGTAGCAAATAAATGCAATTTAAGGACAGTGGAAGTGGAGGAAGGGCTGAACAGCCCACCCAGAGTCCCCTGCAAGAGAATGGAAAATGAGCACATCACTCTTATCTATACCAAGGCTCTCTGTGTATTATAAAGACTGTGGAGAAAGACTTTCCTGGTGTGCTTTGAGGAGATGTTGTAAAAATGGTCTCTCTCCCTGCACAAATATATGTGCATAAAGTCAGTGATAGAGGTTACAGTAATAAGACAAACACAAGAACAATTTTTTGGGTAAGAGCCACTATTCCAGGGTTTCACTGGCATCCCAGAGAGGATCTGTTGGGCTCTGTGATCTCATCTCCACTCCTTCAGCTGCTCTTCCTGCTGCTGCATGATTTTTGAGATGTTCCCTCTTCCTCTTCCTCCAGCCTTCGCTCCCTCAGCTGCATCCAGCGGTTCTTCCTTCCTCCCCATTTCCGTCCCCTCGCACGGTGCTCGGTAGCTGCTCCTGGAGCTCTGCCTTCCCTCCCTCCTGTGCAGCTCAGATCTCCATGGGGGAGCAGCTGAAATGACCATCCACTCCCTCAAAATCCCTGCTCACCATCTGGGAATCTCCAAACCTCCCATCTGCTCTCTCACGTGGAGAAGACGCTTTGTAGTGGAGATGGTTGGATTTTCTTCGACTGACAAAAAAACCCAAAAAGCCAAGCCCTAAACATTTTTATTAAAAGCAGAAGCGTGTTCAGGTCCTGGTATTTCACCAAGGCACAAAACATATTTCGACAGGAAATTAATATTTTTTCAAAGTTTCCAGCACGCCCCTCCCTTAAATCAGCCCTCAACTCCTTTAGCAGCCGCATGAACTCTCTGATAACCTCAGCGTGGAAAAGGCAGATGGAAAATATTCTGACTAGCACAAAGAGGAGAGGATGCCTCTCTAAAATTCACTGTCTGCTGAATTCCTCCTCCCTGCTCACCACAGAGACACCACAGAGGCTCCACAGCCGTCCTGCTTTGCTTGGAGCTGCGGGGCAGAGCGAGGCACTGTGTGTGTCCAAACCATGGTTCTGGAGCCCTTGGAATTTTCTCAGGTCAAAATAAATATTTACCAACACTCAGGGGGTGCAACGGGCTCTTTGCTGAAGTTTTTACAAGCATGGGGAGGTTGGGCTTGTGAAGAAAGTCTCAGTCAGGAGGGTCATGGGTGGTTTTCTACCTCTTTCTTCGGAGAGAGCTGGAAACACTCTGAGCCTCACCAAGCTCAGCTCGTTGCCATTCTCTGCCATCTCTCCATTTCCATTGCTCCGTTTTGCCTCCCAGTTCTTCTGCAAAAGCTGGTTTTCATGTAGGGATAACACAGGACCAGGCTCCACCTCTCACCTACGGTTTATCCTGCCATGTTTGAAACTACAGTCGCTTTTTAAAAGGCTATTTTTATTTTTATTTCTTTTTTCGTGGCTTAGATCATTATAACTAATGTTCATAACTTGTATTTGGAAAGTTAGGTTCAGGCTTTGATCTTCTTTAAGCATATAACTTAGACAAAGTTGTTCTATTGAACTGAAAGGGACTTACATTCCTGAAGTCAGGCATATGCACAAGCGTTTGAAGAATTATGGCTTCAGCCTAAGTCAATCCTAAACCTTACATGAATTTTGGATATTAAAAAGAAAAATGTTCTAAAACCCCAAGTCTCCAAGGAAAGAAATAAATACTTATATATGTCCACTATATTATGAAAACTACTGTACTTGAATGAGACAGTCATGAATGTTTTTTAGATTTAAGAAAATAATTTTGAAATGAAATATATCCATACATGCATGATTAATGTGGCTTCTCTGTTCTCTTCTGCTTGCATTATTTATATTCCTAGTGAGAGGGGGAAAATTCTTTCCAGCTAAAGAAGCAGCCTCTTTTATGAATAAAAATGAGTTTTTCTTTTTCTTTTTTTTTTCTTTCAGAAAAGTGGAAAAAGGGTCTTTCAGTTTGATTTTCCGACATCGAAATAATATGGTGCAACTCTGAATATGATCTTCTCCTCTCTTTGATTTTTACCATGTCAAACCTTCATAACAGACATCAGCAACACTTGGAGACTCCAGTGAGGCATTTGGTAAAGTACACACAATAAGTAGGTAGTCATGGCCCCCAAATTGCCTAAGAGGAGAAGACAGGGATGGAAATAAAACAGACCAACCCAATAAAGGAGCACAATTCAAATAATCAGCAGCATTCACCCCACACCCATTCCCTTGCCATCCGAGCAGAATGATTTCCCAGCACACACATTTATCATAAAGACTCCTACAGACAGTTGCATCCAGAAAGACCCCAAAGATTCCAGTCAGGAACATTTTAGGAGGCCAGATACCTCCTGAGCAAAGAAAGAAAACTGGAGAGAAGTGCAACCCACATGTCAGGCAGCAAAAGGGACATTAGCCAGGGAAGAAATGCTGGAAAGAAAGGGCTTTGTGTGATCAGGTTACTAAAAAGTGGGGAGTTTTTCAGACACCCCAACATTCTGGGCAGGCTCCAGAAAGTGAGGAAGGTTTCCTCCTTTTCCAGCTCAATACATGGTCCACTTCTTCAAATTATGGAAGTTCTTACACTTAGGGCAGTGTCTTAAGTCCAAGTTGCTCCAGGTCTCTTGTATTTACATATGAAGATTTTTAAGGTATCCTGAGAAATATTTTGGGGCTTGAGTAATTTTTTTTATTTGGCCCTCCAGACAAAGTACCTGTTTCATGCTGGTTCCTACAATAGGGTCTGTGATCCCATGGGTCTCCTCAGAGCTGCTACCAACAGACCAAAAGCTGCAGGTTCCTGCAGTAACATTTTCCTTCACTCTGCCAGGGGATGGAGATCAAACAGGGAAGACAAGAGTCTGCAAACCTGGAGTGCTATAGAACAAACAGGGGTGTAGGAGCCTCCAACCAACACGAACAGCCCAGAGGAGGGAAAACAAGGTCAAACTGGAAATGGCATTGAGACAGAATCATAGAATTACGGAATGGTTTGGGTTGGAAGGGACCTTAAAGATCATCCAGTGCCACCCCCAGCCATGGGCAGGGACACCTTCCACCAGCCCAGGTTGCTCCAAGCCTCATCCAACCTGGCCTTGGACACTTCCAGGGATCCAGGGGCA
>VYXB01006937.1:102148-132913 GCA_013397135.1 Pachyramphus minor | reverse complement strand
GTGAAGGTTTGGACCTGGCACTTGGCCAAACGTCCAAACCCACAGAAAAGGGCGCCCCCCACCCCCGCCAGGGGAAAGGAAAAAAAGGAAAAAAAACCCAAATAATATCAAAATATACATATATTTACATATTTCAGTTATATACAACTGATACACTATATACACAGTCAAGCGGGACTACTCACCCAGAGGGAGAGGGTAAGGGAAAAGGAAAAAAGGGTAAAAAGGGGCAAATGGAAGGAAACTCAAACAAATACACACTCTTGAAACCCACAAAGAAGTATTAACTAAGTAAAATCTCACTAATTCCCTTAAGATAGCTGAATATCACCAACCGCCCACTAGCAACCTCTGCATCCCAAGGCCCACAAGGCCGCACCAGGCCTCACTCCTCCACACAGGCAGAGCCAACAGCAGAGAACCTGCACTTTCAGATCCACCGGAAGGGAAGAGAGCGAAGGCTTCTCCCTCCTTCTTATTTATACCCCAAGTTACATAAAAATTGCATGGAATACTGGGAGCATGGTCACTTCCCTAGTTACAAGCTGGTTGCCAGGAAAAGGACCTCCACCAAACCATTACACTGGCTCACTGAATACTTGTGAGAAGAAATTATCTTCAGCATAATTCTGGAATTTCTCAGACTTGCTTGTCACAGTGGTCCAGTATTCCCAGTTACGTGTGAGAAGTTGAAATCTTTTCATAAGGACAAGGGCTACTGATCAGAGATTTCTCCTCATTGTCTATAGATTAAATAATCGGTGCTGGCATCATGGCTGACTGAAAAACATCAGACAATGACAATGACATCTGCTTTGTTTTCCATCCCCCTAATTCTCACCTAGAGGCTTTTAACCTTAACTGTAAGGACTGTACAGTCAAACCTGTCCCTTACACACAGTGCAACTCCTTTGCCTCACCTGCCCTGCCTATCCCTCCTTAACAGTCTATAGCCCTGCATCCCAGTACTCCAGCCATGGGACTCATTCTTCCAAGTCTCACTAATCCCAATGATATCATAGGCCTGGGAGCTGACTAATGGTTCCAGTTCATCCTGTTTCCTTCTCATGTCATGTGCTTTGGTGTACAAGAATTTCAATATGCTCCTAAACTCCCAGTGCTCCCTGCAGCTGTGTTAGCATTGCCACCCTCAGGCCGTGCCATGCCATCCCTTGGCTTACATTTTTTACTACATGAGTAGAAATTCAGCTAATTAAGATGTTTATATACTGCTCCACTATGCAAACTAAAACATGGCAAGTAAACCCCCCAGTGGTTGCCTTTAAAAAAGACAAAAATTTCACCTGAATTAAAATGCTACTACACATGCAAACTAAGATGAGTAAAGGTATAAGTTAGCTTGAAACAGTACACTAGAGATGGCACTATTAAAATGTGACATATTTGGCTTTGTTAGATGTTACTTAGAAGCACACACAAATAGAAATGTCATTAACCAAGATACTGACTCAGTGACAACTGCTTCCAGTGAGTCCTTCTGCACATTCACCGTTAGACAGGCTTCTCAGTATACAGCTGCATATGCAGCAGGAAATTACTGTTAATTATACACCATTTTGGAAACACAAACAAGTACTGCTCTAATCCTTCACACCCCCAATCACTGAAGAAACATCCCATCACTGTGGAAAGCTCACTGCCATACCACAGTAGCCTTGTTGGATGAGAAACACCCCCCCTCCCCTAAAGAATCACAGAATCAAAGAATATTCTGAGCTAAAAGGGATCCACAAGGATCACTAAGTCCAGCTCCTGAACCTGCACAAGACAACCCCAAGAGTCCTACCATGTTCAAACACTTCCTGAACTCTGTCAGGCTTGGTGCTGTGACCACTTCCCTGGTGAGCCTGTTCCAGTGCTCAACCACTCTTCGGGTGAAGAACCTTTTTCTAATATCCAACATAAACCTCCCCTGACACAACTTCAGGTCACTCCCTCAGGTCCTGTCACTGGTCACCACAGAGAAGAGATCAGTGCCTGCCTCTCCTCTTCCTCTCACGAGGAAGTTGTGACTGCAATGAGGTCTCCCCTCAGACTTCTCTTCTCCAGGCTAAACAGATTAAGCTACCAAGAAGTCAGAGGAGAATTTCTTTCACAGAGGAAATGTTACCAGTCCTGAAAATAAGAGAATTTCTGCAATGGGATGTGTCTTCCAGATGTAGGGTGGTGACATTTCCTTCAAGTTGATCAAAATCAACAATTCTGTCACTAGTACTATTTCAAAAGATATTAAGGAACAGTGCCCAAGCAATTATATTGAGTTGGGTTTTGTCTACTCCATCAAGGAGGATTGCTAATTACAAAACCCCTTTTAAGATCTGTCTTAGCGAGACTCCAAAGTAGCAAAGTTCTCTATTCCTTCAGAAAGAGAAAAGTGTTAAATAAAAAATAGCACAAGCTAATCAATTTAAGATGGTAAAGGAGGAAGAGTTCCTGTGTTGTCCCTTTTCCCTAGAGGCCAAGAAAAACTCTCTTTATGTGCAAAGAAGGGTAAAGGAGACAAAACCAGTAATCCATCCATGGCTTGGCTTTGCGACCGAAGATTTGGGAAGGGCTCTACCCACGCTTGCTACAAAACCAGTAATAAGTGAAAAGAAAATTGCAGCTGCCATGGAGCTGCATATTTAGCAGCCATCAGGATCACTGACTTATTTCAGTGATGAAAAAGCCACTGCAAAATTGACAGGCACACCACCCCTTTCAGAAACTGTGCTCACACTATATACCTGTAATATGTTGTCACTACTTCACAAGAACATAGTGTTATTTCTAAAAAAAAGGATTATCAGTTAAAAAGTAATGCTCATTCAGAAGTCTGTTATACTAAAACACACTTTAGTAAATAAGCTACATCCAAACAAATTTCACAAATTTGATTTATTTCCATCCATTCCTACAAAGCTTTCATGAATTAAAGGAGTATTCCACTCCAGCTTTCAAAGTTCTCAGATGTCACTGAAACAACTCAATTCAATGTGTCTTTCTCATTTAGATTTAGAATGTTTGAAGAAGAAAACCAACCCATCAGTTCAAAACAAAATACTGTTTTGCATCTTAGGAGTCCTTACAAGGAGGCAAAAACAATTCAAAACACTCTGATAGGAAACATCTTTGGAATTTGGCTTATTGATGCCTGAGTCATATTATGTTTTCAAGTATGAACAGTTTTCTTTATTGGATAAAATACGGTGTGCAGCTACCACCCATAAGCTTTAGTCCACACTGCTTTCTTCTTGAACTCTGCAAGAGATCTCAAGGCCAGAAGTGTAACTGTGAAAACAGGGAAAAATTAAATTAATTTTTGCAGTCCAGACTGGAAAGGATGCAAGTGTATTCTCCCCAGTAATTTTACTAACACAGGTATAGGTTTATTTCTTCTTTTACTGACTCTTTTCATGACTCTTCCACTTTTTAGTACGGCTTTTTAGTATTACTGCCACTGTTTGCAAGGTACACTTTCTCTACACCCCTCTGAAATATGATGTTGTACTAGGCTTTTCATATGCCATAAATGGCATGTCTCCTACTGAAATCACATCACATCACCTAATAATTAGTTTATCACTTAGGCACATGGATCAATCACCCTGCAGAAAGTTTGAATTCAATAAGCAATTATGCAAGAGGGGAGATCGAAGGTACTGGGAACAACAGAAGCACACAGTCGAAAGTCTCTGTGCAACTCACTGATTCCTTAATTCAATTTGAAAAGATATCTGTTTAGACTAAATGCAGTAGCCAAATTAGTCACAGTCTAGTTATTCAGAAGGGAGTTCATGTTCTAGCACATTTCACGTTTTTGCTAGTAAAAGCAAAAATCCAATGCAAAGCTCAAGGGGAACAATGCCTTATCTCACTCAGGGCATACTGAGAATATACTGCGTTTATCAGAATCCTCTGATATATAGAGGAGATTCTCCAACAGCCCTTGGCATTGCTTCTGGTGGAGATCAGGAAACACAACAGGGGAATTCATCAGAGTGACTAAAGACTGCAGATTCTCAAAACAAGGCTAATTGTCCTAGAAATAAAAAGAACTTATATCTAGATTTCAAGAAGCCTTGTTTGGATCCAAAAAACCAGGTGATCCAAAGGAGGTGGCTTGTGTTAATGGAAGGATGCACAAGTGCACTTACTTCACTTGGAAGTATTTATGGTGTCCTCTTAAAATGACTTGCACTGATTTTCACAATCCTACATATGTAGGTGAGCAATGGGACTCATGCTAGGGCCACAGGCTCCTACTGTAATTCAAAATATCATTTACTTTCCATCTTTATTTTCAGACACCTTTTCAGCAACCCTCTCTCCTCTTTCCTTTTTTGTCAGATCACTTCACTAGGCTGTCATTGTCTATCTCCTATCCTTTCCCCACAGTACAGTCTTCAGTTGCACCTAAGTTATGTGATTTCTCTTCTAGTACTGGAGAGTTTCCAAACAATATGTTGCATTTTATTTTTAAGGGTAACTTCAAAAACAATGGACAGATCCATCACTGAAATAAGCCTGTAGGACTAGATGTACCTTTAGGTCCTTTGGACCCTCAGTGCTACATAGTAAGCAGATGAGATGGCAAATATAAGAAGGTGTTACAGACAAGAATATTAACTTACCTGTGAAAGTGTTCTTAAAGACAAAACACAGCTTATCTCACTCCTTTCAACAACTGCATTTTGATCTGTCCTGACAGTTATGGAAAAATAAGGACCCAATTAAAAGTATCTTACCTTTCAGCAGGTCCATGGAAGACTTTGATAATGCTTCCTTAGGACTTTCCATCATATTAATCAGCCAGTCAATAAACTAAAGATTGAAATATGAAGAAAAGTCTGAATTAAAAGAGCCTCTGTATCAAAACATGACAAATTCTTTTCAGTTTGACAAGCAACATCTGATTGCTGCTAAATTCAATTAGCTACTCAGAGGCAGTGGCCAATGAAGATTCTGCCCAGAGTATCCAAATGCCCTGTCACACAAACATCTCACTGTCAGGACAATTTTTCCCACAGCTGGATCTGAAACTCCCTTTGTTCCTTCTCATTATCTCAGCAATAATTCTTTGTAACAAAGAAGGCACAGTAAATAGTTTGCCACCATCTTGCCTGTTCATGCCTTTAACCTAATAATATGATCCTTTCTTATCAGTCTCTTGTCCAAATGTTCTACTGCAAATCCGTCATAACTCTTATTGCCTTTGTTCCTCTTTTGACCTCTCTCATTTTTCACTACTTTTCTCTGGCAGGGGTGCCTGGAGGACAACATGGCATTTCCAACTTATATGGATGATTTTCAGGACAAGACCTCAAATTCTTTCTTAAAGCCTAATTAGGCACTTACATATTATCAGCTCACCCCTGCTTTTCTCCCACATTCTGAATTCTGACTTCAGTGGTAGCTCTGAGCACAGGAACCTGCTCAGAGGAATGAGTTCATAACAGATTCTGGTTTGCACAAAACAGTGGACTATTAATCTACCGGTTTGTAACAGTATTTACCCATATATCAACTAGACACAATCTATAGTAGGTCTGCCAAATTAGGCACAATCTTCCACACCTATTTTCAACTCATACTTGAAAACAAATGATACAAACTACAAAGAAGACCTCTGATTGCCCAAAATTGATACTGTTACATGTCCAACTGCAGAGGATCTGTTTTTAGTGTTTCTAAGAATGACTTGCTACCAACAGCTCCCAACTCTCCTATCATGACTGTTACCTTCTAAAGAGTTTGATTCCCATCTTTGGAATTTTGTTTTTCTTTGCAATTCTCCCATTTTACTTCAGCAACTACATTCATATCTGATTAAAAATAAAGTGATCTAATAATTCATATGCAATAAATGTAGAGGAAATAACTGCTCTACCTAAGACCCAAGCTGAGAAGTAAAAATGTGCTTTCTGACTCTTGTAAAATGCTTACCACTACACACAATTTTACCTTCTGTGTTTGTTCTTTCCAAGGCTCTTTAGCTAGCAAAAGGGAAATGCTGCTTGGAAGCAGAGTGAGCGTCTCTTGTACAGCAAACTTGTCAGTTGGGTGCTTGCCAATGTGATCCTCGGAAAATTCCGGTAATATCGTGTGGTGCTTCCATGGTGACCAGTCAGCACTGAGGCCAAGCAGTAATGGTGCACCATGGTCAGCCCATGCCACCACAGAAGCTGCAAACAGCCACAGGAGAAAATCTATGCACTAAACAGGAAAAAGGCAAAAATGCACTTTTATTAAATGAATAATACAGAAAGGGGGGAAAAGCCCTATTAAAAAAAATCTATAAAAACAACAACAAAAAAATCCATCCAAGAAAGAAACCAACCCCAAACACAAGACCAAAATCCAGATGGTGACTTGCTCTTCCAAGCAATCATCTGAAAATTCAGCTAAAACTCAAAATGTAAGAACTAAAAAGTGCTTAATATTCTTCCATGCTTTGAAACAGCTTATGCCTCTTTCTAAATTCAAACTAAAATGTCTACAAAAGAAAGAAAAGAAGAAGCACACTCTTCTAAAATCATTCTTTAGATTAAAGCTGATATACATTTCATTTAAAATGGGGACATAACTTCTTCATAGCAGCCTCACTGTTGAGGGAAATCAGAGATGCTCAGCCTTTTGGTGGTTGGGAAATATTATAGCAAGGTAACAAATGCCTTTCTGATCTAAGCAGCAGCTTATTTTTTGTCCTCAAACAGAAGACCTGAACAACACTATTTCTCTAAAATTGTCCATGCACTCTCAGAAACAGCAGCTACACAGTTCTGACCTGCTTGGACCATTCTAATAGTAAATTCAAAATTTTCTTTCAATTGTTCTAAATAGGGTAAATGTGAAGTTATTATTTCTTTTAGTTGCCTTCAGCTTCTGTCATAATTTAAATGTTGTTATTTTAAAGTAAGAGTTTTAAATAAATATTCATTTACTGAACACACAATCATTCACAAAATGAGATTTTTCTCAGTGAAAGAAAGATCACAATCTTCTAAAATATAAAAGCATGGGGAATAACACTTATTACTGAGGAAGTATGTGAAATATATCAGAACCTCCTTTTTTCCAGCTGCAAATTATTTTCACAGCATGTACCTCTTTAAGATTGACATTTTGTAAGGGTATTGACTTGCATGCTACATTGCTGATGTAGCCCATCAGGTCTAGCAGCCAGTCCATTCTTTTCATAACTCCTAGAAAAAGAATAAGAACATTGACTCATGCAAAACACTACAACACACTGTTTTTCATTAAAAAGCAAGCACAGAAAATTACTATAGAAAGAAAGCACTGACTGTAGAAGAACAATGATCACCAAGGCTACTATCACATTTGGATTCACGGTTGCCACTGACAGAAGACATATAAGCCTTTAAAAGTATAGAAACTTTTATTATAATGCAGGGAACACACTGAGCACACAGAGAAAAGAATGCTGAGTGAAAATTGTTTCACATAATGGCAGCCTGCAGATCCCACAGATATATGACCACAGAACCCTAAAGCCTCCCTCAAGTTTTTGCCCCAGTACTTCATCAAAGTCTAGCACTGATGTCACTGTACATCAGGCAAAAATGTGGGGAGTGCTGTGAAAACGCTCCTACAGTGTTAAGAGGATCAGTAAAATATGGTCAAGGCAAAACCAAAAAATCAGCCTTCAATTCAACCCAAGAATGGAACACACTTCACTGATCCAGGTTCTGCCGTAGATAATCTGTTAAATCTCCTACAAACCAATTCACCTTCGAGACCATGTCACTTCATACAATACCATTTCCATGTAATCTTTACAAGGGCCCTCTTTCATGCTGCCTCCTTTTTTACCCAGAGAAGCTTCATTTCACTCAGTTGAGACTTGCTATTGTTTGAAGTTCTTCAAACACAGCTGGCAGCTAAGGCATCTGGCAATATAATGCATTCAAGTTGTTTTGCAAACACTTCAGACAAAGACCCTTCTGCCATGAAAATGAGACTTCATTCTTGCCTCTTTCTGTTGTTTCTTTCTCCTTTATCTTTCTGTGTGATTCCGCTACTTCTCTTGCATCAGCCCCAGTGCTCTGTCAGGCCCATAGCTGAGCCACTCCAAATCATTAACCCACCAGATTTGTTTCCTGTGTTAATTCAGAGCAAGCTTTTCAGAAAAGCACGCTACCTCCCTGGTTCAACCAGTTTCATGGGAACATCCCCCCACCTACTGTGTCACGCACCAGTAAGTCAGATATTAGATCTGTAGGTTAGCAAGCTGGCACTATTACAGGTCTCTGATGTACTGTGTACATTTATGACCTTATACTACCTTACACTGAAAGTCTGAAAAGAGTGGGAGATACAGATCTAGTCAAAACTCTGGTCTGTAAACCATTGTGATGTGATAAATAACTTGTAGCTGAACCTCAAAAAAATAAAGAATTGGAGAAAAACATAAAAGCAATGTTTGATACAAGTATTTGAATAATACAAAAATTCTGAAGACAGTAGTTTCTAATATGGATAAATTTGGAAACACTTGGATTAAACCATCTTAAAATTATTTTAAAACCATCAGTGTAGATTCATCAATATCTGTTGATTGTGCTGTTGATTCTTATTTAAGCCTGATCTTACCTGTGTTTTCATGTCTCACAATACGAGCATGATAAAAACTATACAAGAGCATCCATAAAATATTTTCTTTCTGGTGATATTCTGCCACAGTATCAATCACAGCACTCAAGTTCATCAGAGATAGTCTGCCTTGGGAAACCAAGTACACTTTCATGAATGTGGCTTTCTCTATATTGTTCTGCAAATGCAATCAAAAAACATGTTAAGTTGAAATGGATTCTCCAGTGAGTCTGTTAGCAGAAAGAACAGCACGGCTTTAAGTCATGGATGTTTGTTTATAAAAGCCTGATCTGAAATCATCAAGTGCTTCCACACAGGTCTTTTCCTTAGCATTTCAGCTGCTAAGAATTCCACTGCTAATTGATTTCATATCAATCAGGAAACATTCTAAGTGTGAATGCAAATATAACAAGAGTCAAGAATCAAAGGATGTTCAGTCAATCACTTCACATTTTGAATAGAAGCACGAATCTACCAGTTCAAGGACAGCTAATCACCAGGATGCAATTACACTCCTTTTCAAGTAGGTGGTTATGTTAACCAAAGAGAACCATGATTTGCTGTTTGCATCATCAGTCTGGGATTCAGAAGGTCTAATAGCATTCCTGTTTGGCTAACAGAAGTAAGTTCACAGAATCACAGAATCAACTAGGTTGGAAAGGACCTCCAGGATCGTTGAGTCCAACCTACCACCTTGGTCCACTAAGTTGTCAACTAGACCCTGGCACTAAGTGCCACATCCAGTCTTTCTTTAAACACCTCCAGGGACGGTGTCTGCATCATCTCCCTGGGTAGCCCATTCCACTGTCTAATCACCCTTTCTGTGAAGAAATTCTTCCTAATGTCCAACCTAAACTTCCACTGGCACAGCTTAAGACTGTGTCTTCTTGTTCGATCGCTGGTTGCCTGGGAGAAGAGGCCAACCCCCAACTGACCAACTTACTTAAAACTCTCCCAACTTCAAAGCTCCCAGGTGAAAACATCGGTATTTCAGTTGCCTTGAGAAAGTTTTGGATATGGGTTCCTAGCACTTTTGCTTCTCTCTGCTGCCTGCAGATTAGATCCATAAGACTCTTACTTCCACAGCAGGTAAGACAATTAATGCTGTCAATGGGCTAAAAGAGGCGGGTGACAACAAAACGATTAAGGTATGCTTGTTTCACATGATATGGTGATAAAAAACCAGAATCAAAACATAATTACCTTTGAGATCTGGACAATGCGATCCACCTCTGAATCAGCCATTTCTGAGATACATTTTGCTACATCAATATACCTCTCCAGTTCATCTCTCTGCAAACAGAAAAGAAAACACATATTTAAATTTCTATTTCCAGCATTCTAGTCTTTACACTCATTTCACTTAATCTGTTTTAGAAATTCTGTATTTGCTGGGGAATTCAGTGTACTTCATTATACAAGAACAATGGCAGTTGAATGCTTTGAAAGAGCTTGTTTTATTTTTAATGAAAAACTACCCTTCCTTGGAGGTATTTTCTACATCCTGTCTACCTGTAGCTAGATAGTTTCTGTAAATCACTGTGAAAAGCTGAATTCTCTGTGTGGGGAAAAAAAATAAAAATAAAGCCTTCTGATTGTTGTCTGCTTCTGTTTCAGTAACATGTATTCCAGCATTAAAAACTTATTTTTCCATTACCAAATCACTTATGAGGGAGAAGTGTACATTAAACTGGTTTCACAATGTCATATTCTAAAGTAACCAAAAGTAACTTTAGTTGAAAGTATGCTACTATTTTAACTATTATCATTAAAAATTGTACAACTAATTCATTTTACCAATCTGATAGGCCAGTGCAAAAAGACGGGACTTACCATCACTAAAAATATCTAGCTACAATGTTCATACACCTCATTCATTACCTGAACCTCATTTGGAAGAAGCTCATATATTTTCTCCACAGCCTGGCACAGAAAGCTCCAGCAAAACTGGGCAGGGTTGGGAAGTTTCATTGCCTGGATAAGCCCATGTAGAACACACTGGCAAATTTCTGGGGGTTTTGTGCGGTTCTTCACTTCAAATTGTTGTATCAGAAGCACTTCTGTAAAAGACTGCAGCTTGTCTTCTGCAACATGTTGCATCCACAGGGACAGGGACATGAAAAGGTATTTCTGAGTTTTCACCTGAAAAGGAAAAATTTTCACTCAGTTTCAGATTCTGCCTCTTCACTGACTTTGAATTATTGTTACAAAGGATGAAATTAATGAAGAAGTGGCTCAAAAACCACTTAAAGGACTCAAAATCATAATACCTCTCAGTTTTTCCTCACACTTTTGATGAATTGCTCAAATTAAAAGGAGTTCAAACATGTCAGTATTCTCTTTTCCTCAAAAATTGAGGAACTTACTTTCAATGAACCCTAAATACCACATTTCTGTATAAGCAGACCAATTTTACTATATGGGGCCCACTGCTTTCCTACATAAAGCATACAGACACTCTAGACAGCCAAAGAAGTATTGTAGTCATGGCACCATTAATGTTGCCAGCTAGTGAAGAATGAATACTTACTGGTAAGAAACGCAGAGCTTACACACTGGCTGACCTGATTTTGTGACCTCAAATTCCCACTGCAGCTGGCAAAGTGGTGCTCAGAAATAAAATCTTTTTTTTTTTGATACCTTACCAATCATATTTCTTAAAATTGCCACCAAATATTTGCATATTTAAGACTAATGAATTAAAAACTACAAGACAAAAACACCCCTTGAAGAACTGTAAAAGGTCACAGAAATACACAATGAATTTTCTGAGAATTGTCACGAACCTGCTCCTGAACTTGTATAAACTGACAGAACTGTGCAGTCAAGCCTACTGTTGAATTAATAGAGTTTTACACACTGTACCATGAAGTGCACACTGTACCTCCAGGAGAACAAAAATGTAATGGAGGATAACCCCAAATTTCATTATACTGTAGGTTAGTCTCTTGGGTATCTACAGAATTAAGGCAATGCTTTCAGGACATAATGTGTTTTACTAGATCAGGAGGCAATGCTAGAAGAAGCAGGTAAGTTTTGGGACAGATTAAATTGGACATTTTCTAATACAATCAGCTGGTATAATAAAAGATACTTTTTCTCCCTACATGCCATCCCTTCTTATGTCTCTGGGTTGTCAGACCTACAGCACAAAATGAGAGTGAGGAAAAAGGTCTTAAGCAGTAATGTAAAACCAGTGTACCAGATCTTAAGCCTGCCTTGAATTTCAAGGTCCCAGAATAATGTTTCTCTCACTATAAATACTTGCTAAACAGTATTTCTGAAGAACTCTGAACCCAGTAATCCTTTTCTGGTGAGATATTCTTAACATCATGACTCAGGAATTTTATAGGAAAGAGGTGCTGAGCTTCCACAAGTTTTCTGACATACGTACACTGAGACTGTAGACAAGAGGAGGTGCCACCCACATGCCTAAAAGTAATGCTGCATTTTTAGATGACTGGGCCTGTGTCACAGCCAGTTGAAGGCAGAGATGTTTTACCTCATCACCTACAACAGAAGAAAACAAATGTAAGTTACAAGGAAATTATTTCCTCTTTAAATTTGTTCTCAAGTCATAAAATAAAGGAGGGTTATTGTTCTACTAGAGCACTACATTACAACTTGTTTTTCTAGAAACGCTACTTAAGGCTTTTAATGTTAACATACATGTTAGAAGAATCTTCTTCCCATTCATGCACTTTCAGTAAGCAATCTCAGCATTTGTCCAAGTTAATTTCAATTCACTCAAGAACAAAAATGGGGGAATGCTAAGAAAAAGTCAAAAACCCCACCTCTTTGCCAAATAAAGATAAGATTTAATCCACAGAAGGAAAGATGAGTCAATATTCCTTCCTCTCAAATGCAGGAGTAATTAGCATTTGTTCACGTTTCTACTCTTCCATGTACCCCATGTCCATATAATATGTCACAAACAGAGCTTAGTCACATTACTGCTGTGGGTGCTTGGTTGTAACCATTTCCAGGTTAGCACATGGGAAGACCTTACTCTGCACAGATGTTAAGATGGTTATGGAATCCTTATTTTTTTTTCTCTTTAAAGACCCCTTAAGGACTGGTACAGTCTATTTCTTAATAGAGTAACTGGTCATAAAGATGATGAAGAGGTAGTCTGAGCAAAGGCATGGGTTCCATATAGTTCGTGACTGGTACAGCAACATAAGGACAAACAATTTAAGTATTATACTGGCATTTGACCCATTAGGCAGAAGATCCATTACTGTTAAACATCAGCATAAAGCTTAAATAGGTGGATTGCAAATATTCTTTCAGTAATGAAAGAGACAATCAACACAGTATGACTTTATATTATAAAGTTCACTAACATTAGTGCAGAACAAAGCAAAGAGTGCAGTGTCAGGCTCTTCGACATAAAATATCTTATCAAAGAAATGAAATAATTTGCAGAGCTCGGAAAGGGTGAAATTTTAACAAGATACCAAGTGAATAATTCCATCTTGAACTGCTAAGACACAGATTATATATTTTATGACAGATAAGATGCATGATTTGCCTAACACTGTTCATTTCAGAGCACTACTGAATAAGAAACACAAACTACTACAATCATGCGATCTGGTTTCTGCTCAGCAACAGCTGCAATAAACCCTGTAAGACGGGAAAGCAATCTGTTGTCTTCCATGTTTATAGACGAACAACTCTTCACAGCAGAATCTGTGAAACACTTCAGGTTCACAAAACCAGTCATGAATTCTTAGACATGAGTAACAGAGTATCCAACAGATATACAGAGCATGTAATTTTCAGAAACATATTCATGATATAGCTGTTGCAGAAAAAAGTGTCTATCACATTTCTAGGTGGACTGTTAGGTCATAATACAATTGTTGTGCATTATACTTTCTAGTACCAAACGAATATGCTCATTAGCACATAGAAAGACCCATTTCTGAATGCACTTGAAATCTAGAGAGGGATGTGCAACTTCCACAACATTACAGAGGGATGTTGAAGAAAACTTGTGCATAAAAATGGGGACTATGATGCTGCCTGAAGTCTAAAAACAAAACAAATGTACTGTTTACCATGGAAATTCCCTCATTTACAAAAATAAAATTCCTAATCAAATAATGGGAATGAAAAAAAATCTCCCATACATTTAACAAGTTTCAGCTATTCATAAGGATTGCAGAGCTCAGTATAGGAAATTCTTTCAATTATTCTTAAAGCTGTCACCCAGTGGAATCTAGTAGAGAGTCTAGTGATACCTAGATGAACTACCGAGCAGTTCAAACGTGTGAAAAAGCTGCCTGCAGCCTCTGATGTGGACATTGGACCAACAATTTAGCAGGTGCTGAAAACAGAACACAGTTTCATGTTGTTTCATGATGCGTTCTTCTTACTGTAAATAATTCAAATGAAATATTGAGGCTACTTTCACCAGTGTTTTAGGGAACTTCCAATACTGCTCTAAACTTCTCAGTTCTGATTTTCTTTAATTTTTTTCTTGAGTTAAAACGGTGTCCACATGGTGATCACAAATACATGCTTCCAAACATTAAAAAGTTGGTCTTGAAAGCACAGTAAACACTTGATAACTGCACTAACTTCAAGTTCCTAAGTGGGCTCTAAAGTTTGTGAAAGTTCCATTAGTAAAGAAGTCTTGTGATAAATACAAAAGACTTAACAGAAAACTATTAATCTTACCAAAGTTTAGCCTCATCAAAGGAGAAAGAACCGATGCCCAGTTTACAGGTGGATACTGATGGCTTTCTCCAACTAATGCAATGGGTGCCAGCGCTACTTTCACCAGCTCAGCTGGGACAGCTTCAGGACCTGGAACAGAACAGATCCTGAATTTTATACACAGACATTTCAATGTGAATGCTGCAAAAAAATGTGAATGCTGCACTGAAGTTCAAGCTGTAGAGAAGAACTGAAAAGCATTATAAAATCATAGCTAATTCTCAGATGCAAAAGGAAGTAACAATCTCTTGTTTATAATCAACTGCTGTATTTTTAAAATTGATCTGTCTAAAATGGCTTTTTATTACTGGTAAACAGAAACTTTCTGGTTACTTGTTCTTGAGTCAATTTATGAGTTAATTACAGATATTCCTCATCTAGTAAGATAGTATTTTTGCATTTGCTACTGGGAGAACAGCAAAATTTTCTGACGCTGCTCTCCTTCCTCATCTTGTTGGTGCAGGTCACAAAAATTGCCAGGTAAGTGCTAACTTGTGCTACAAACTGTGTTACTTCAACACAGCAAGTTAATACAGTACTTTTGGAGGCAAAGCATGGACAATTTTTACATCCATTTGAAGCAAAACTTGCTTCTTAGGACAGTAGTGAATTCACTTAGCTCCACACAGGAGTAATCCTGCTTTATCTCCCTTAAGACTTTACTTCAAGACATCTACCTTTATCAGCCCTCCTCATATAAGACCATACTTTGCTCAGGCACAGGAATGGGCTGCTCAGGGAGGTGGTGGATTCTGCATCCCTGGAGGTATTCAAGAAGAGACTGGATGTTGCACTCAGTGCCATAGTCTAGTAACTGCGGTGGTAGTGGATCAAGGGTTGGACTTGATGATCTCAGAGGTCCTTTCCAACCTGGCTGATTCTATGACTCTGTGATTCTTTGGATTTCACTATGTGCATCACACATAGTAGTACTCCATTAGCATACCACTGTTACACAGAATCTTAAGCTAGGATCACCAAAGTAAGGAGCAGCATAAAGTTGGTCTCATGATGGAGGATTCCTGAAGATACAAGCTAACACTTAAAGTGATTTGACTTTCATTCACACAGGGATGATAAAGAAGTCAAAAATTAAATGGAGAAAACTAAAGACCTAGCTACACAATTCTACCTTATCTTTTCAAGTGTTACTCATTTTTGTGTTAAAATATCCCACATCAGTAACATCCAAATTAGTATTTGGAAAAGTTCTCTTATCAAAGAAAAGTAGGTCATTAGGGTCACCCTTAAGAGTAATAACAATTTCCCGAAGGAATACTATAGTTTGATCTTTTCTTACCTTTCTTTCCACTTTCAATGGCAAAGTCAATGGTTGCCCTGATAAAGCTGTTTACAGGTAAGTAGCTAAAATCTGGAGGAACTGCGGAGACAAAGGGACTGTTTATATTCTAAAACATCATCAGCAAAAAATTATAACCTTCTGTTCCCACGTACTTTTAAAGACCAAATTGAGCTGTGTTTGAACTAACTAATTCTGTAGGCAACTATTTAGACCACAAGATTGATAGATGTATTGGCCTTTCCACTTTTAAGGCAAGCTAAACATTTCTGGTGGTGAGAAGTGCCAGGTCTGAAAAAGCAAATCCTTTGGCCAACTGAAAAGTTAGGGATAAGAATCTCCTTAAAAAAATTTTGGGCACTGCAAGTTGGGCTTTGAAAGGGAGAGTTTCAAATTTTAGTAAGTTAATACAACAGAGACATTCCATACCTACCTAACCTCAGGCATGCATGTTAAAATTCAGACAATCTTTTCTTCTGCTATGAGGAAGTTTATCTACATTTTCTGTTATTGGTTCCCAACTTAGTTCACACCCAAGTGAACACCTTCAACTTCATTAGTTTCTGCCTATAATTTCATCAAGGACATAATCCTGCCTTTATTTTGCCAATGGATATCAAAACAACACCAGAAGGTAATGATATACTGACTACACTGAAAGGGCACAGAACACTAGTTTACTTCAGCTGACCAGAGAAGATATCTTCTACAAAACACTCCTAAAAAGTCAGCTTGCTCTTGTAATGGACTAGTTTGGAAGTATGGACTTTTTCATGCAATGAGATGTGTTAAAACAAAGAATACATTAATCAATTTTCAAGGCACAGAGTGGATAATGTAGATGTCAAACACATGTGCTGTATACAGTGTAAAACTTCTTTACAGTTTATCCTATAAAAAACCATAAAGAAGCAATATACAAGCTTGATGAAAACAACTTACAACCTTACTTCCATACTGCAAGTAAAAGCAGATGTGGGGTATCCTACTGAGCACACTGATTCCTGCTTCACATTCCAACCTTTAGATCTGGCACACAGAACCGTGAGATCTCCAGTTCAATGGCTGTCATGTTACTAAATAGGGCTGCCATGTCGAGCCTGTAATGTGTGCCTTGATGTCTTTTTCGCGATGTGCTATTTCTACATGTTGTTTAAGGAGCAATAATAAAGCATCTTACCGGATGCCCTGTTCTGGGTAGAAGACAAACAGGACATGTGAAGACGTCCCAGAAGTCTTGCTGCATTTGTCTGAAGGCCAACTTGTCCTGAGAAACTGATTATCTATTGAGACAAGAAACCACTAGTTGGACAAATTTCCCTACATTGCCTCATTCAAGCTGGACAAAGACATTACATAGTTTCTTCAAACAGATTTGACTTTTTTTTTTCAAGGTGTCACAGTACACTAGTGCATTATCTAAAGCAGGAAAGAGAGGCCACCTTCTTACCTGTGTAAGGGCTCTGATGACTTCATTCAGCTTACTTTGAAACTGTGAGGACTGCACGCTCTCAGATTTCAGCTGCCAAAGGAAAAAAAAAGAGTTTTTATAAAAACAGAAAGAAGCAATGAAACAGAGAACAGGTCCTTAAAAGACAGATCACATTTGCACACATGCCTTTTTGTGGGGGTGTGGAAGAGAAAAGGAGAAAGCTTACATGGCTGGAAAGTTTTCCCCAGTGGCACTGCACATGGGCCATATGATGAGAAAATGGACAAGACCCAATTTTACACACTGCAATTCAATATTGCTTGGTTCATACCCAACATGAATTATTGCAAAAATGTGATGCCCTGGTATATAACCCCTCCTGTAAGATGCATTTCATTTTGTCTTCAAGCCAAACTTCTCCATGAGTTTAAGGTACCATTTGCTTGCATGTTCTCACCTGTATCATGCCTCCTTCAGAGCCCACCAATGCAACCAGCCCACTGACAGCAGCCAGACGCTCCATTGTTGGAGAACCCTGGAAGAATAATTCAGGACAAGTGAGTCATTGTGATCACACAACAGTACTGTAGGACAAAATACCGGTTTCTTCCAACTTCAAAACCATGACTATTGCACACCTCTCATCTGAACACCCTTTTTAGGTCAGGCTCCAGCATGGTAGATAATATTCATCCCTCTTTTGATGAATGAAGGCTTTATAAGGAGCTTCCCTCTCACTCCCCCAGATCTGAAATCATCATGGATTGACAAATCACTTTTTTAACTAGTACAGTCTGTATTCCACAAAATACACCAGCGCAATTCAATGCTAAAACACTGTTTCTTTATTGATACTTACCTTTAGCTGCAACCTTAATGTGTAAGTTTGGAGTTTGATTACAAACACTTGACTTTTCTAACAAGATAAATTAAAATTATGGTAACAACTAAAACATTATAATCACCATTCTTTTAGTCTAATTTTGACAAGCACCACCTAATTTCACAAAACATTTTCATTTAATAACTTAGATTTTATCCTTGCACACTGTTCCAAATTAATAAAACTGTCCAAATTAAGATCTCATTGAGACAAGCATTTCTCGTAAACCATCTGAGCGTAAAAGAAATAGGTGGTTTTTTCCTTTAGCAAAACAGCCCAAAAATGTATTTTTGCTTCCAAATATCAATGAAACAGTATGTTTAGATAGTAATACCTTTTCCTAGCATCACTCCTGCAGAAGAAAGGAAAATTATGTCCCTACTGTTAATTTTAAATGACACCCTGGCACCCCAAACAAACAAACAAAATCCAACCTAAAGCAACAACTACAAAACCCAGGATATTAATTCAAACTCCTTTACCTCTGCAAGCACAGTTTTTATCCAGGCTGGCATTAGTTTGTTACTCAGGTCTTCAGCTTTCCCATGACCACAAGATGACAATCCATGTACTACCGCACCTAAAGCTAAAGCGAAACTGTAGGTCTGTAAGATGAAAAGGACACATTAAAAAAGAGATCTTCCAAAGGATTCTTTTTAACATTTATTATGGAAACATTACTTAAATATTTATTATTTCCCAATAATTAGAAGCAACGTCATTGTCCAAAATACTGGATTGCTTGCTTATTTCAAGTGTTTTCTCATGTCAAGTGTCATGAGATTTTCTGAGACTAAATACTCATCTTTGGCACACAGAGCCTTTACTTTAGAGCAAACTTTCTGATATGGCAATAAAAAGCTGTAGCACAGGTAGTTTGTCCCGGCTTCCTATTTTTTAGATAAACATTCTAAATAAACAGCTGATTAGTGTAATACCACGTTTTGATTCACAATGTTTGCCTCTTCACAGCTCCTTTATTTCCTAGCAAACATTTAACAGAAAAGAACCTGCACTAAAATATAGAGATTATTTTTTGGGGGTATCCTAGGACCTAGGGATGAAACATACATCTGGAGGAAGCTATGGCTAAGGTTATGATGTATTGTCTGGAGGCTAAGGGAAAGCAAAAATTCAGAAGAGCACAGTTGACATATTTTCCTACAAAGAAAAAGATTTTGAAGAAACATGCTGTAAAAGAGACAAAAATTGGCAGGATGCATGGACTAAAGACATGAAGAACTCAAAAGTACCAACTTCCCTTTTAAATGCAATCAAACACATAAAAACTGCCTTTATTTCAGTATCTGGCAATTGCTATACACCTGTAGACAACACATCAGTGAATCAAGTGGTAGCCTTGGTAATTGCATCGTATGCACAACACACTGAATAGCAGTTAATGATGAAAATAGATCAATATAATTTTCTTGAATTACAGTCTGGGTAAAGCAGAAGTCAATATTAAATAGATAAGAGAAAACCAGAACTGAAGCAAAACCCAAGCACCTGCTGATTATTTTCTGCTAAGGTCTGTAGCTTGCTCATGGCCTCCTCAGCCTCAGCTGCTTCTATGATTCCAACACTGAAGGCAGAGACACAGGAACAGGCCACTGAATAGGCAAGCACCTGAAAAAGATATAATGCTATTAACTAGTGTCTAATCAAATTGACTGTAGCAACATTCCCAATGAATAACCTGCCAGCATGATAAGAAGACTAACTTTGTCAATAATAATAAATATTATTTATTCCAATGTTTATTCCCTGTTGGAAAGATTCTTCATTAATGTTTATGTTAAACAAATACAACTAAAGCTTGGAAGTACTTCTGATTTTACAGAGGTCAAACTTCTGACTTCCCACACAAATGCAGGTATTCCCCTCAACACAAGTAGGTGATCACTATTTATGTAAGCTTACTCAGCATGCTGTGATCCCATAAGGGCTACAATCAGGTCCACCAAGCCAGAAAATGAGCCCAGAGTAGAACTGTCTCTCACACACAGCCCACAACACTAGCCTCCTGTGCTTGCAGAAGAATGCACCAGCAACGCTGCTTTTCTTTTTTTCTGCCTTAGTTATGAAGAATAAGGAAATGAACACTGAACTCTCAACAAGGTAACAAGGTAAGTGTGCCAACTGTTTAACCTCCTCCATACCAAAGTTAACCAGCAGCAGAACACATGGCTATAGTGAAAGTAGAGAGCACCTACTGTGCAGGATTGACAACAATCTGACTTGGAGCAGTAATGCTCAGATTGTACCTCTTGCTATAGCAGGCCAAAACTACCTCTCAAGTACAGGATTATATCCCAGCCATTTATAGCTCTGAAAGAGCCTCTTGTGCATCTCATAAATATAGTAGCATTCATCCTAGGGTGCTGGCCAAGCTTTAGTCATGTAATTATCTGTACAATTCCTTACAGAGGTTTTAAGTGGAAAGGGTAGGTTTTGCTTCTCATTATGTTAAACAACTGCTACCTTTTATCTCAGAAATTGCTGTACTGCACTCAGTTTAAGCTCAGTAATGCACTTGAAGATCTCTGGGGACAGATATATTATTTCATAGCTGTAAACCATTTTAATGCGTGAACCATAAACTGCAAACTGCTAATCCAACACACATGTACCACCACAGAAATTAAACTCCACCCAAGAAGACCTTTAATAAAGGGCTTTCAGAACAATACTAAGAGCAGGAATAGAATAATATTATCAATCTCTATTAAATCCCTTTGGAAAAACAGAGGATTATGCAACTCAGCTGTACGGCTGCTGAGGGCTTACATACATCATGTACAGACAGGCTTGCTTTCTTGGTGCAAAACACCTGCTTGTTCTGACTGCTTTTTGTTGCAAACTCTTCAATTTCATCAGCTTTTGTTCTAGAGTTTTAACTCAACAATGTTATATGCTAAGTGTGTGGACTGTATCAAGACTTACAGGACATACCCTGGGGAAAAAAAACCACCTGAAATGCATGCTCAAACTTAGCAGAACTAACTTTAAGTCTTCAAAACAGACTTACAAAGACAACAGCAAATGGGGCCATAGTAGCATGCACAGGTACAAGACTCACATTAGCCAGTGACAGCAGCTTTCAAAGAAGGATACAGAAGGCATATTGAACGAGGAAGTATTAGCATTAAGGTTCTCTCAGAGTAACATGCTATTTGCTTTCTAGTAGATCAGATGAGCAGTAAACAATGGTACATAAGAGACCCATATCCACAGCTATTCAGGACCCAACTTTCAACAATTTAATTTAGGGTTATGGAATTAATGAAGCCCTTCAAAGGATTATGTTTGTTACCTTTTCAGGCAGTTTTTTTATTGTCTGTGTAGAAACACAGGTTATTTTATTGTAATTGTTACTGTTTTTTCAGCAGATATAAACCCACATATTGTGAAACAAAAAACAGAAATCAAGCATTCCAGTACTACAGAGAGAAAAAACTTCAGTAAGAAGACTATAGTTATTAAACTGAGGCAACAAAGTAAAAGGAAGATTTAAAATTTGTGTTAAAAGAGGTCATACCTCCTGAACCCATCTGCTTTGGTCCCCACTGTTGTCCAGGTATTTGCAAAGTTTTCGTAATGAAGCGGAAACATGTACTCGTGATTCTGTTTGGCTACTGTGGCTCATGAATGAAAGAACAAGTCCTACTCCTAAAATACATCCAGCGCTTTAAGAGAAAACAAAAGAAAAAAGAATTAAGTATGTTTTGGCTGCTCTGAACTCTCTTTAAACCCCAACACAAGATGCTGGGTAAGAAGACCTCTTGGCCTCGTTTGATAACTAGTCCTGTTTATAATTACTTACCACAGTCAATTTTACAAATGGTCTTTATTTCATACATGCTTTTTGAGAAACACAGCATGAAAGAAGAGCAAAATGTACATTTAAATGTATATCTAAATCCTACAACACAGTCTCATTATTCCTTCTGCCTCTGAAGAACCAATAGCCCCAACAACCACATTAGCTACTGTGAAGGAAGTATGGATCTAAGTGTGATTTATCCTGATCGTATGATATCCCCGTTAAACATACTAATTGGAGATTCACTGGCTGTATTAGAATCTGGTGCTGTCAGACTCCTACAAGAGATTGTTTCATATGCATATGCAACAGTGGATCAGCTTCATCAGGGCAGGCATTACCAGCACAACTAACAGATGCTGTGGATACTTAAAACTGTAACAAGAACTTAGCTTCAAAGCATATAACTTAACAGGGCATCTGGCACAAACAGCTTCATAGTCTCTGCCTCTATCAGATTTGACAAGAAATTCCATTCTGGAACAGGGAACCCTTATTACATTCTGCACCTGTGTACCCATAACAAGTTCCAAGTCATTAGTTTTGTCAGAACACTCCCAAACAGTTCTGGCTGCCATCATGAGATACTAAAGCACACCAGACTCCTCTGACAGTGACCTCTCACTGGCATATCTCCACAATAGCTCCAAGAAACAACTCCTATCTGGAGATAACTTCCCCCCCCCCCCCCATCTCCCTGACAATGCGTGTACTGGAAAGTGAGCAGTCAAATTAATGTGGCTAGGATCTTAGGCATTCTTCTAAGCTTCTATTCAACTTAAAAATGGAAATGTTCCTGCTTTTACTCAGCTAGGTAAAAAAAGGAACTTCTGAGACCAATTTCAGTCATATTTATAAGCTAATATTTTACAGCAACTGTGGATGAAGATGATTGAGCATGGCTAGAAGACCTGGAGTGGTGTCTTGGCAGTAGTATCTTTTTCCAGCAAAGAAAATCAAACAAACCTTTTTAAGTAACTTGTGTATCTGAATTCATGAACAGCCAGCAAAAATAAGGATGTGGCTTATACACAAGAGTTCTATACCCAAGTTTACACTACTGCTTGTTGACAAAACTACACAGAAAGAAGATGGAATTTCTCATTAGAGCTACATAATTTTATATTAGTGACTATTAATAGACTTAAAATGTAAGTGGGGACTGAAGCAAGACTAACACTTTACCCATTCTGCTCCCCTTTTTTTAAACTAACAATTACTTTCACTTGACCACCTTGTTTGTGAACTACATAAAATGAGTATTAAAGTGCATTTTATCCACGTGATATCTCAGATTTCCCAGTACATTCTGAGTTTTATAATGCCAGAGCACCAGGGTGCTGGGAGCTCTTCCTCCCACTGGGGGCAGTCTGAGCCTGGCCAGCGCCAACTCCCACATCTGCCCGACTCGACAAACTTATGATCTAAACAGACAGCCTGTTTTTAGGGAAAAAGAGAATCACCAGTTTAGAAGGGGTGAAACACTGGTGAGAAGATAAGTGTAATGCTAATGTCTCACAGCTGGCCATGCCCATGTCACACTGGATCAAAAGGCTGGAAAGGACCTTCCTTTGGAATGGCAGTTCACAAGTGCAGGAATGCAAAATTTGGACAAGTCCGCAACATTTACAGCTTTACATTACTTTTTTGCTTACAGAGAATGCTCATACTAGACACCAACATACTCTTAAACTTTAAAAACCATAGGCAGCATAAAAACCTAAGTCCCCCTTCAATCTTCCCTCTCCTGCTTGCCATATTCTTCTGGCAACTTCTTGCCACCAGATGAGTCTGGCTTGGCTTTTCCATGAGGCCTTGATCTCCAGCCAACAGGTTGCACAAACAAGCAGCAATAGGTGTAACAAAGGGACATAGCTGGTACAGCCCCTGTGCACTGTATGTTTCACTCTGTGCTACTCAACAGGCAAAAGAGATCCTCACTAAGCTATACAGGTTCACAGCCCAAGGGTGCACAGCTGTGACACATCACAGCTTCTCAGAAAGTCCCCTTGAGAAGGGAGAGTAAAGGCAAATGGGAATTATTGGTGTTTCCTGTGAACAGGGAAGTAATATTCAAAATCAAAGAAAACCTTATGCAACCCCATCAAGGCACTCAGGATATTGCAGTTCTTCCCTGATTTGAAAGGGAAATGACTGCTGTGGAAGAAACACTACCATATTATGTTAGCTGTCTAAGGGCAACTGACAGTTGTGTTTTATTGTTCCATTATTCTGGATTTGCCAATCCTAGTAACTGTGCAATGTCTTTCAATAATTTCTCGCCCTGTTGGTGGACTACTGTTCTCTTTGGGACATCTGAGGCATAGCCTCAGTTGGTTTAATCAAATATACTTGTTTTACTCGGCATTCAACATGCCATCCACAGCTGTTAAATTAATGGCCTTGGCTCTCCCAGATAGATTTGCCATGTGAGGCAGCTGCTTCTGGAGCTCACGCTGTATTGTACACACATGCATATTCCACTGACAGTCTCCAGCATAAAAGCAGTTAGACATGACTGAACACCTTGGCAACCAAGAGCACCAAGGAAGGACTTTCAAAAAATCTTTCATTAATGAACATGCACAGATAAGATGAGCAACCCTATCCCCAGAATTGCTGGCATCTTTCCACTGTCTGTGAGCAAGATTGTGTGGTTCTGTACACATGCCCAAGGTTTTTACTTGTGGGTTGGCAGGGATTAGCAGTGGTAGCCATTACTTCTTTTCATGTCTCACTAGGGACTGTATGGAAGAAACTGTGCGTATGTTGATACATGCACATATACACAGACATGCATGTTCACTCTTAAAGTGTTTCTTATATATATAGATATTTATTTATGGACACACTCACTTAGAAGAGATAGTACACAGAGGATTACATCAGCAGAACATTCTGACGTTCAACAAGCACCAAGTCAGGTCATCCTGCTCATGGAAACAGACAGGCTGGGACCAGATTGGTGTGTGTCCACCCTTAGGGAGAGCCTTGGGCACTGGTGGGCAGCAAGCTGAGTCAGGGCCAGACATGCACCCAGTGATGAGGGCCAACAGTGCACAGGCAGCATGAGCAGGACATAGCATGAAGGATAACCCCTCTCCTCTGCTCTGTGCTCACTAACACACATAGAACACTGCTCTGAATGCAGAAAAGACACCAATACTGGAAGAAGTTCATGGGAGGATGCAGAGGCAGCTAGGCTGGAGCTCCTGCCTTGTGAGCAGAGGTTGTGGGACCACAGCTGGTTCAGCTGTGAGAGGTGATGGCTTGAGGGGCACCCAGCAGTATCTCAAGCAATGACAGGAAAGAACTAAGGATATGTATCTGGGCTCTTACATGGTGGGAGGCCAAAAGGCAGTGGGCACAAGCTGAAACATAAGTGTTCACATGGAGATAAGGGCAGTCCAAAATCAGAGCCAGGGTCCAGAGACATGCTCTCCAACCCTGGGGTTTCAAACCCTGACTGTAAAGCCTTGGGCAATGTAGCCCAAGCCCATGACTGAGTCAAGCAGACTGCCTTTCCAGACTGCATGAACACAGGCTGTCTCCTTATCCTATCTGTTGTGGGTTCAGGTGGCTGGGTTTTTGGTTGTAGGGAGAACATAGGTGTGGTTTCAGCTAGAAGCTGCTAGAAGTTTCACTGTCCTATGAAAAAAAAGCCNGTTCATTTGTTCCTTTGAGGTTGGTTTTTATTTGTTGTTCTGCCAACACTTATATATTCTTTAATAAAGGGCTGTTATTGTCTTCCTTTTCTCCACATTTTTCTCTCAATCAGCGCCTCTTCATTTCGGATTCACAATTTGCTTAGAGGGAGGAGTTTTGGTTTTTGCCTCATAACTCACCCTACTTAGCAAACCACTTCTGTCTCATTAAACTGAGACACTGGCCAAGGCTGAGCCAATGAAGGTGTGCTTCTCTGATAAAGTATTTAAGAATAGAGGAAGAGAAGGTTGTTGTGCAGAAGAAATTCCAATCCAGGAAGAGAGGACTGAGAATATGGGATAACAAGGCAGACTCCAAGATCAGTGCAGCAGGAGAGGGGAGGAGGGGCCCAGGGGCTCCCCTCTCCCTCTCTAGCAAGCAAAAGCCGAGGCCCCTGCCGCTGGTGGAAGACCATTGGGGTTCAGAGATTTTCTCCCCCCCCCCTGCAGCTCACAGAAGAGCCCATGCTGAAACTGGTGGTTACGTGAAGGCAGCTGTGATCCCGTGGGAGGCCTAAGAATAGAGCAAAGTCCTGCAGAGACTTGTGGCCTGTGGAGAGGAAAACCCACGCTGAAACAAGTTTTCCCGGGTAGGACTTGTAGCCTGTGGGGGACCCACACCAATACAGCTCATCCACGGGGCAGCAATTTGAAGAGAACTGTTGCCCAAGGGGTGGATGGACCCATGGGGAGAGGTCCGTCAAGGACTGTCTCCCATGGGAAGGGACCCCACGCAAGTAGGGGAAGGACTCAGAGCCATGACCTGCCCTGTAGCCCGTGGTGAAGGCTATGGTGGAGCAGGTTGTCCCCCTGCAGCCGATAGAGAACCATCGGGGTGAAAAGACCCTCCTGCACCTGATGGAGGAGTAACCCAAAAGACAGCAGATTGGGAAGAACTGTTGTCCAAGGGGTGGACTCATGTTACCAGTGATAGAAACAACAACAAACACCCTTTTTCCTGTCTCCCTGCACCAGTGGGAGACGGAGAGAAGAGGACGGAAGGAAGAAAGAAGAGTGGGGGGGAAGGTGTTGTGTTTTAATACTGTTTTACTGGGTTTTTTTCCTCCTTAGCTCTTATTCTGTTAGCAATGAATTTAGCTTTTAATTTATTAGTAATAAATCTAAGTTTTATCCTCAGCTGAGTTTGATTTGCCTGCTAATAACACCGCCTTCTCCTAGTCCTGATCTCTGCTCAAGAATCCTGGCTGGTTTTTTTTTTCCCTCTCCTCTGCCCAAAAGTAGGAGGCAGGGGGGAAAGCAGCTTTCAGTGGGTGCTAGCGTCTGGCCAAGGTCTAACGAATACAATTTTTTGGTGCCAAAACCTGGAAGAGNGGGGGGGAAGGTGTTGTGTTTTAATACTGTTTTACTGGGTTTTTTTCCTCCTTAGCTCTTATTCTGTTAGCAATGAATTTAGCTTTTAATTTATTAGTAATAAATCTAAGTTTTATCCTCAGCTGAGTTTGATTTGCCTGCTAATAACACCGCCTTCTCCTAGTCCTGATCTCTGCTCAAGAATCCTGGCTGGTTTTTTTTTTCCCTCTCCTCTGCCCAAAAGTAGGAGGCAGGGGGGAAAGCAGCTTTCAGTGGGTGCTAGCGTCTGGCCAAGGTCTAACGAATACAATTTTTTGGTGCCAAAACCTGGAAGAGAAACCCGGGAATGGACTGCCAGGAGGGGTAGCGGCCAGACTGAACCCCCTACACTATCGTTACACTCTTCTGTGTAGAATTAAGGAATAAAGGCATGAGTTAAAAAAGTGGAGCTCAAAATAAGGTTTCATAAGTAATAAAGGAAACTCACTTGTACTCCAGATTGGTGTCAAAGCAGCAGTCCTCCAGCATATCCAGAGACTTCATCAGAACCAAGTTCATCTGTTGACCAGGTATATCACTACAAAACCAAAACAAAACAGAAACAAACAAACAAAAAAGTCCAATACCTAACAAGGGAAGATATTGATAAAACATCATCTCAGCTAGACCTGTAACTATTTAAAAGCTGAAAATTCATTACACTTTAAACTTAGTTCTGTAAATCTCTCTCCATCTCATTGCCTAACTTATTTATAAAAAAATGAACCATTTACATCTCACTCCGAAGACGTCATAGAGACTCCCTTCTTCTACACAGTTTTATTAATGAACAGACATTCTTAATGGAAACTAACTCTATGACCTGATATTATCTATAGCAACATCCCTATGAGTTTTGCTGTTGTTGCAAGTCAATACTTTGAAGAATGTTCAAGATTAGGCTTTCAAATTATACAGGACAGTGGAAGAGTAAAAATAGTCGGTAAGAAATGGTTAGATATACGTATTCACTTCAACACCCCTCACCAAACGAACCCAACCCCTCAAAATAAAGATCCACATACTCCAAAACACCACACTGATCTAATTTTATTCTCTTTAAGAGCCTTTTAATGCTTGTGTTAGCTCAGCTATCACCACTGATTAATCATCCAGAGATAGTCCATTCCCAAATTATGTGGCTGAGTCAGTGACGGCAAGGCATTTAGACACTAAAGCCTGAATATTATAACTGAGCAATGCTGCACAGCATAAGAGCAGGTGCCTTGGAAACATTAGCTTCACCAAGTAAATTAACAACTGCCAGTCAAATCTGCTTGATACCTGTGCTTGTGTACCAATTAAGCACTTATTATGGGTATACAGGAAGACACGATCCCCAGAAATCAAGAAACTGGAGGAGTATAAAGCCAAACTCAATTCCTTAATTTCTCTGGAATCATCAGAAATTTTCTACTGAGGCCAACCCTTCTGAAAAGGAAGCATTTTCTACCAAGTGCAAAACATCTCTTGGCTGCCTACACAGCTGTAGCAGCATGTTTTAAAGACAGCCCATTACGCTACTTCTGTTGTAGCTCCATCCTCATATGTGTAATTCACACAATATAAGTGGATACCATCCAGTGTCCAGAGCACCACTTAGAAAGAAACCAATGAGAACTGTGAATTATTTTACAATTAAATCTTCTAGGGTAGCAATCCCATTCAAAAGCATACGTGTGGCTCTTCTAACTGACTGTTTTGAACATTTACCTTAGGATATTATGAAAATCAATCATTTATCCTGAAAGAATGACAAAATACTCAGATAGCTCTGGCAAGGGGTGGGGCAAGGGGTGAAGACTGATAATAAAAAGCATCTTCTAAGAAACATTGCAAAGCCCCTTAAGAATCATTTGCCTATGCAAATACTTTAATTCCTCAGAACTTCAGGCCACATGCAGAAAAAAGGAAGTTCTTTGCACAACTACATTACACACAGTAATCCTTACCTGACTTTTTCATCATACAAACGTGAGATAAACATCCCCAAACCAAGACCCATGTGAATTTGAACAGCTTGAGACTCATCAGCATTTGGTTTCCCAGGTAACCTGTCAGTCAACATATTCAGGATCTCCTCAACCTTCTCCTTGCATGATACGATAAAAACTGGCACCAGGAGAGACAAAGCTGTGGCTGCACAGGAACGAGCTATAATGCTAGCAGTATTTTCACCTGAATAGGATTTCTAGAAAAAACACAAAAAATAAATTTTTTTCCCCTTCCCTCTTGAGGGAAGGAAATAATACCTTTCCAGGCAGTAACAGTCAGCACCTTAGGAATTTAAAATAAATACCTATAGAGCAAAAAAGCAGCACAAATGTATTCAGTCTTGCAATAAATAGTATTTCATGAAACTGCCTATTGTAACTTTTCCATTTGGCTTACCCTCTAAGCATCTTAAAACTAGGGCAATTCAGAATATAATTTCTAAGTATAAGTAAGATTGTTAAGTATGAAATTAATCAAATGATAAGACAGTACGTAACTAGAATTTAACAGCTAAATGCTTTGGTACACATTAGTTTTCATCCACCTTGTTAAAATATCCAGCAGCATGATCAGAAGAGCAAACAAAAACCAGCTATGATATTAATTTGTTATTATGTGTTATTTTGATATTATGTGTTATAAGTATAACACAACAAGAATTTAGCAAGTTTGAAAAAGTACTATCTTAAATGCATCACACATAGAATGACAAAATATCACAAGATCTTGCAAGTCCTCAAGAGCGATGTATTCCAATGCAAGAAATCACACAAAAGGGGCAAGAAACCTACATGCCTGCAGGAAGCATGGTCAAGCCACCTGGAATGAATATAGAGAGGTTGTCAGAATAACCAGAAATCAGAAAAGGAAGGCCAAGGCCCATCTGGAAATAAATCTGGCTGAGGATGTCAAGGACATCAAAAACAGCTTCTTCAAATCTCTCAGTAATAAGAGGAAAACTAAGGATAATGTGGGCCTGTTGCTAAATGGAGCCAGGACCCTGGTAACACACGATGCAGATAAGACTGAATTACTGAATGCTTTCTTTGCATCAGTCTTCACTGACAAGACCAGTCCTCAGGAATCTCTGACCCAAGAGACCAGGGTAAAGGAATGTTGGAAGGAAGACCAATTTCGTCAGTGAGGACTGGGTTACAAAACACCTAGGCAATCTTGACAACCACAAGTCCATAGGCCCTGACAGGATGCATCCATGAGTGCTGAGAGAGCTAATGGGCACTACAGCTGGGCTGCTCATGATCATCTTTGAAAGGCTGTGATGATCAGGAATGGTTCCTGAGGACTGGAAGAAAGCAAATGTTACCCTGGTCTTCAAAAAAAGCAAGAAGGAGGATCCATGGAACAAAAAGCCCATCAGCCTCACCTCAGTCCCTGGAATGGTGATGGAGCACCTCGTTCTGGAGGCCATTCCTATTCACATGGCTGACAAGAAGGTGATCAGGAGTAGTCAGCATGGATTCACTAAAGGGAAATCATGCTTGACCAATGTTGGTTGCCTTCTATGATGGGACAATTACCTGGATGCATGAAGAAGAGCAGTGGATATTGTCTACCTTGACTTTAGCAAGGCCTTCAACACTGTATCTCTCAACATCCTCATAGGCAAATTCAGGAAGTGTGGAATGGATGAGTGGACAGTGAGGTGGATTGGGAACTGGCTGAATGGCAGATCTCAGAGGACTGTAATCAGTGGCACAGGGTCAAGCTGTAGGCCTGTTACTAATGGTGTCCCCCTAAGGGTCAATAACAGGCCCAATATTGTTTAACTTCTCCATCAGTGACTTGGATAAAGGAGCAGAGGCCTCCTCAGCAAGTTCACTGATGACACAAAGCTGGGGGGAGTGGCCGATACCCCAGAGGGCTGTGCAGCCCTTCAGAAGGACCTTGAGAGGTTGGAGAGATGGGCAGAGA
>VYXB01006937.1:71978-101814 GCA_013397135.1 Pachyramphus minor | reverse complement strand
ATCTTCTCAGTGGTGCCAAGCAACAGAACAAGAGGCAATGGACAGAAACTGATGTACAGAAAGTTACACCTGAACACAAGGAAGAACTTCTTTACTGTGTGGGTGACTTTGCACTGAACAGATTGACCAGAGAGGTCGTGCAGTCTCCTCACTGGAGATATTCAAGAACCATCTGGATGCAATCTTATGCCATGTGTTCTAGGGTGACCCTGCTTGAGCAGGGACATTGGACCAGATGACCCACTGTGGTCCTTTCCAACCTTATCCATCCTGTGATTCCATGATAACCAGTAGAGATTCTTTCTAGAAGATCCCTTTTCTTTCCATTTTTTAAGGTGAAGTCCACAGAACTACCTTTACTCACAAAATAATGGACTGATTCTAAGTGATAACCTAATGTATAATTATCATCTTCCACATGCAATTCTGAAAAAAAATCCCATCAGTATGCAAGGCACTCCACAAAACAGTGATTTCTATCATGTGCCTTATGCTTGTAAAATTCTTAGATTTATTTTTTTAAAAGGATGAATTTTAGAAATGAAACATCACCACATTTTTCCATCTCCAAATCCCATTTTTAAACAGCATAATTTTCAAAGGCAGGAATCACAAAACAATTTGTCAAGAACTACTCATGCTAACCAAGCACTGAATCTTCTTATGCCTAAACAATCTAGTGATCTATTTGGTGGTCTCTGTCCCCTTCCAGTGATGATAGGCGGTCACATGCCAGAGCTAACTCAGTTCCATCAGTAATTTTCACCTTTTGATGCTAAAATCTCACTACTGGCGTGAACGTAGTTCATGAATGCAGTTACTGAAGTTCTGGTTAAAAATCATGATGATACACTAGCAGGCCCTTATTTGGCCTTGTAGAACCCAAGTTCTCTTCTGCACCTCTGACATAAAGACTCTCCAACCTCGTTATTTGATCACAGATAATAAAGAGTTAGCAATATCTATTCTTTAAGGTCTCTACTGAGCTTTCAGTCCATCTCTAGATCCTACCTAAGAACTGCCTAACACTTAAATGGCATGAGAATTTCAGGCTGGTTATTACACTGCAAGCACATATGATACAACTTCTACTGGCCCTAAGGTGTTGAAAAGATTTTGTACAATAAGAATCACCAGCTCCATAACTACTAGTTTTTCAGAAAGTATGCATTTCAGAGTCTTGAGAAATAGTGTGAGAATCCCTCAGGAGTTTGGGGTTTGAGGAGAGATAGTTCATGTTAGAAGGTTTTGCTTTGCATATACATGCCAAAAATCCTAGGTTATAAGGGGAGTTTTTTGTTTTAAAATTTCCTTCATTCATCACATGTGGTTTTTACCACTTTGTTACTAAAGGCAAAAACTTTAAGCAACCACAAATAAAAGCACTGAAATAAAAAGAACAAGAGCAAGAAAAGTTTTGATTTTCCTGTATTACAACTACTACAGCTCAAAGAGAAGCAGGAAACTTCATGATAAGAACCTCAGGTATGAAATACAGATATACTGTTTTGTCTCTAATATCCCAACATGTACCTGGTAGAACCACGGGAAGACTTGACCTTTAGGCTGGTAGCGACTGTTCACAATACTCAAGAGGGTCTCTGTGACCATAGAAATCCAGTGTTTCATGGGAATAAAATCCGGTTCAGTCTGCAAAAATCAAATCCAAATATTGATCATTCTTTTTTTCTTAAATCAAGTTCTACATAAACAGAAGCTCAGCTGCTGATGTTCCAGCTGTAGTCCATTGTGAATGAGGTTATTTTGTCATTTCTATGTACTGTAATTAGCATGATTTATTTGTCAATGCCAACTCTCCAGGCACTACTGTTAATTAAGTATCATTCAGTGAAACCAAGAATTATGAGAAAAGAGGTTGGCTGGGTTTTCAGTGTCCATAGAATGACCTCCATCTCATTTGTAAAAATCAACAAACAAATGAATTAGTCATTATGTGTCTTGTGATAAATCACATTCACGCTCTGCCTACTTTTGTACAGGTCACGCAGCAGCTACCAGATGGCATTCACTGAGCAGGGCAAAATTTGAACTTGAAAACGCGAACTACTTCACATCCACTTTCCAGCCCCGCAAACACCCGGTCATATTACTTCATTATGTCTCAGTAAGATAGGGAATCTCTCACAGATTGACTCACCTCAGGCACCCCCTCAGTGTCTGAGGAAAGGCTGTTTTCATATTTAGCTACAGCAACTGCAAGACTAGTTAAGGCAAAAATAGAGTTTCCTTTCACCACTGGACTGTCTCTAGAGAGAAAGAGGTAAACAGTTAAGAAATATAATAGAGATGCTAGTAAAAACACATATCTGAGAGCAGAAAAGTTACGCTACAGGTGGTCCAGGAGGGAAGGCCTTTGAACCTAGAAACTTCATTGCACTGTCTTCTAGCTCAGTAAAAATCTATTGCATTTAGTCTTCAGGAATTAGAGAAAAATGGGGGAGAGAAGCGTTTTAGCCTTTTTTTTTCTTGTCTCTCTTTTATACAAAGTCAAGCACAAACAAAGTTTTAAAAAAACAGAAGCTTCCTTCCACTATAACAAGGACTGCTACCCTGCAGAGCAAGTTGCACTCACAGAAGTGCACCAGGTGCCTTAGCTTGTACCATCTCTACAGAGGGCACACCAAAAGTCTCTTCAAATGAAGAATGCTAGAGGGGCAGGTGTCACTTCAATGCAACAGCATCAAGAGATTTAGCAGTGCAGCCATCCTTGAAATATCAGCTTTAAAAAAAGTTTTGATTTATTTCCCTATGCTACAAAACCATTAACATCATAGTAAACGATAGGTTTCAAAGGGTACTATCTTCTACAACAGTGCAAACCTTTAAGGAACTCAAGAAAGAAAATCTGCCACCAACAAACAAGAGCGAATAAAACTGTGTAGAAACCTAGATAATTTCAGCTAGTTACTTTGGTATTTTCAAGTCTCTCAGGATCTCTCGCCTTTAATGATTTCCTAATTTATGAATGGATCCTTTGTTCTTTTTCATCATGAACTCCTAAAAGGCTACATTTCATAAGGTACCTCAGAGAGAAACTTCTAAATCTACAAACTTATGAAAGCTGTATGCTTTAAATTTCATGAAGTTAAAAATAATCATCTTAACAAGATCCAGGAGGAAAAAGAGCAGTGTCTTTATTAAAACTATGAGAAAAAAATAATCCACAATAATTTAGCAGTTCTTACTTGGAAGCACCTTTGATAACATCGGTCAACATATCTCTGACCCTGCAACAAAACAGAAAGAATTTACACCACATTCACTATACTATAGTGTAAACTTAGCTAACTTCCACTTATGCCTTACATGTATCCATTCTAGGTTAACAATTAGCTATCTATCAGAACACTTAGCGCAAAAGAATTACAAGCATTTAATCTGTAAAAATACTGAAGTACCATCCAACATTTCTTCATGCTTATGTGCACCCCCAATGTTTATAAAGGGCTCTTATTTGACTTAGGACCACTTTTTGTAAAATGCTGGTTCACACAATAGCCATAAATCTGCTTTTGGAGCGCATCAAACACCTAAGTTTCCAGATCACTGTGCTATGTCCTAACATAATAAAATCTGAATGTTTTACAATGGTCAATCATTACAATGTATTCAACACTAACTATATTTTGGAAACTTCTATGGGCAGTTAGGCTACTACGTATATGGGAACCTGAACATACTAAATGAAAGCCATAGGAGTAGTTACAATTTCTTACATGTTACTATAGTTGATTTATAAGAGGCTACTTGTTTGCAGCTGTTTAGTTTCGCACTCATACGAAGACAGAAGCAGAGATGCAATGAATCTCCTACATTGGCAGGTCTGGGTCAGGAGAGAGATCCTCTATGCTACAACCTACAATACTATCATGGCCACAAACATCGTATACAAAAAGACAACTCTCCAATCACAGTTTCATAACACGTGACTGAAAAAGCATGCCTCTTAAAACAGGGCTGTATGTTATAAGACTAAGTTATACTCAGGTTTTCAAAGAAACCTAACCAAGCTTTCCTTCATAACCACACTGCTTTTACACAGTGTCAAACCTGCCCACACTAGAACCATCTACAAGTTGATAAATACCAATGCAGAATTGCACAGTACTTACACAATCAAGCATTAACACTAAAGTTTATATCAAGTTGTCCACTATTAGGTTAAACCCAGAGGGCAACAGAATTGCTTAATGGGTACTGAAGTTAGAGCCCTAAAACACTAAGCAATTAAGTGAGAACTGGAAAAGAAACAAAATCTAATACTCAGCTCCCAGTTCACTTACTGCTTTGATTTCTTTCCTGTTAAAGGGAATTCTCTTCGTTTTTGGTATAGCTTACGTTAACATTATTTAGGAAATACAGAGCAAAAATTGTTTCAGGAGAACCTACAAAAGAGAACCTACAGGAGAATCTACAAAAGCAGCATTGCTACAGGCATTCTTACAGCCTATCAAGAAAGGGATCAGGCCTTTTAATACATAAAGAATCTTTTCTACAAGATCATTCTGGATCTTATGATGAACGCCTCTAATACAGAATTAGCTGCCATAAAATAGACACAAATTTTGTATTCCTGTTGAGTGGGACTTAGTAATACTTTTTTGACTGAAACAAAGAGCATTTCAATTTTGTTTATACATATTTTGCTCCCAATATACCAATGAACAAGCACAGAAACAGATACTTATACTGTCCACGGATATGTAGTTCTTTCTCTCTGGGAAGCCTCCTACATCCTACCTTCTCCAGGCCATGCATGTACATGACTAAATACTGACAAACTGAGACACTTTTGACCTGGCTGAAACGGAAGTATTTGAGGATACTGATCAGGATGCACATCATTGTGCTTCCTTCTAAAACAACGTCCTCAAGTTCAACACTGTCAATTTACCATATGAACTGAGGCATGTCAGTCCACCACAACATACATCATACTATGGCTTACACTTCTTCTATCAAGGCATTCAGTGAGACAGCTCATTAAAGTCTCAACAAGGAAATTTTTGTCATAATATTTAAAGCATAATCCTGCCTTAACATGCTACAAAACAAACAATTTTTCCCATTCTTTCCAGTTGCTCACTTGAAATAAACTTATAAAGTTTTCAGGCTCTGTAGAGGGGAAGGTACCTGTGAACCTGTGCATATGGGAAGACTTACAGTTACCCAGTAGTCTTTTTTTCCACTCCCCTCCCCCATCAGGGTCACTATATCTGGTGGTTGTTTGTTGTTTTGTTTGTTTTGTTTTTTTTAATTAGTGCTCATACAGTCTTCAAAATGTACGAAATGAAAGACTCTGAAATCTTGGCCTCCTCTGTCCTCTCACAAGTGATCAGGACCAGACAAGGCACTTCCTTACCACAGCCAGGCTGTAAATTGTTTGTACTGCACCTCTTCAGGATCCTCTTTTCCATGTTTTAACTGCATCTCCAGCTCTGCCTGCCTCCCCTGTAGAAATGCAGAGTAAGTCAAAAGTGGATCTTACATGGCCAATCACCACAAGATTTCTTCAGAGAACACTCAGGTAACACATATAGCTCTTAATCTCAGGGCTACTTCATAAGTGATCTCTACTGGTGGGTTCTCACTGTAATATACAGTACATTACAGAGAAGAATTCATCATTTTTAATTCTGAGTGATAAAAACAAGCTGCAGATGGCATAAATGGCTAGAGACACTGAGGCATTTATCTAGTACATGCAGAGACAAGTTCCCTTGGGAAGGGGTACAACAAGCATGGAATGAGCTTGCTGGCTAAAATGAGTTCTAACAGCAAAACATCACTTTCTTGATGCATTACTTTAAGCAGAATTACTCATCCCTTTCCTTCGTATGACTACAACCTCCTACACCATTCTTTCTGTGCATTTAAAGTAGTGATATGGATTCTGGCCTCTAACAGTTGTTATTTAAGCATATGAATCAACTTTGCTTTAACATTCCACCACCAACGTGAGACAACTACAACTCAGCTTGTTTTGGTTGTCAGCTACTGCTCCTTAGTAAGTTATTACACCTTAAGTGAAAAATACAGAAGCATACATTTTGCTGCACAGCAGTCAAAGCTTCTAGAATTCGCTCAGCAACCTGAGCTGCTTGCACTGAAAGCAGCTGATGTGGCCTGGAAATACAAACAAATAAGCCCTTCTAGTAGCACAAAGAGAGCTTTCTGGAAGGCAGCTATTTGCTAAAACCTTTTAAGATAATTTCCCTATTGAAAAACCAAATGATACTACATTGCTCTAGGTATCAGCTCAGCTAACCTAACACAAGAGAGGATTTGAGATATTTCCTAATCATTAGCCAGGAGGAAATAATTGGAAGACAAGCCTACTACAGTGTGACAGCATTACCTGCTCATTAAGGGAAGTTCTTTTTCATGAATCATCCCTTGATAGCCTCTGCCACCTAGAGTGGTTCCTGTTCCTACCCAAGCAGTAGATTAGAGCTCTAGCTAAAATTTCATCTTCTAAAAATTCTAAGAAACAACACATTCTGCAAGATGACACAGGAACAAGCTGCACGAACCTGAATTGTAAACAGAAGTTACACTTCTACAAAGTATCCCCAATTGTACTGCCATTAACTGAAGACTCATTTTTATTCTCTTTTCATAAATTTCATTATTAAACACTTCAAGGTTCATTTTTTCCTCACATTTTTGTAACATGCACAAGTGCTCTTGCTGGTAAAAATAAAACTCATACCAATTGAACAAGCATTAACGTGCACAATATGATATACCTCAAAATTACCTGCAGGACTGCACTGTAGGTTCGACTCATAAATCCTAACCAGGACTGTGGCAACAGTATGGAGGAGTGCCATTCAGAAGGTTGAATGTTAACCTGTGCAACATACAGAAAGGTCAGGAGTGGTTACATGAAGTCTAGCATACACACATTCTACATTCTCCAGTCTATGATTCACAGGCAATCATTCACTCACTTCCACAGGCCATTACACATGGCTCTAGGAAACTAAAATGGTAATGTACTTTATTATTCTTTCTGATTTTACCCACACCAAGTTACTTTCAATTTCATTACCCAGGCCAGTCGAAATTGGTTGCTCCAGGTAGTGCAACAAATAATTGAACCCAGAGGGAGCAGTGGAATGTATCCGGTGATAAGCACAACACTTAGCCCTGGCAAACATTTCTTCATAGTTTGTGAAAATCTTGGATGCTTCTGAAGGTATAATGGTTAATTAAGATAAAGGCCTGCCTTTGTATACTTATTTTCCTAAGTCTTCCTGCTTCATCACCTCTATTTTACACCCCTCATGATCTACATAAAGCAGTAAATATTCTTTCTTTACACACATTTTACAACAAAAAACAAAGGACAGCGTTAAAGTTTCATGTCCACTGCTAGCAGTGAACTTTAAAGACTTATGAATAAGTACTAATACTTCTATACAAATAAAAACATTCTAAAAGTCAACTAAGAGAGATTACCTACTCCACCCCACAGCCGATACAAATATGCCACGCAGTAAAAGAGGAAATCTCATCTTTAAGTGACACATTAACACTAGTATATTTTTAGCCAAAATTTTCTTCACACACTCCTCTCATCTCTACTTATCAACTCCTCCAAAAACTGATGAGCAACCAAGGTCCCAGTTAGAATTGCTTGCCTTGGGTTCCCAAGGAATCTGCAGCAAGTTGAGTCTTCCCCTTTGCTTCTACTCTGAAACTATTTTAGACTTCTACACTCTTCAGACTTGTGCTGGTCAACAGTCGGCTGAACATGAGCCAGCAGTGTGCCGAGATGGCCAAGAAGGCCAAGGGCATCCTGGCTTGTATCAGAAGAAACGTGGCCAGCAGGACCAGGGAAGTGATTGTTGCCCTGTACTCAGTGCTGGTGATGTTGCACCTTGAATTCTGTGTTAAGTCCTGGGCTCAGAGAAGGGTCATGAAGCCAGTAAAGGGTCTGGAGCACTATGAGGATAGGCTGAGGGAGCTGGGGTTGTTTAGCCTGGAGAAAAAGAGGCTCGGGGGTGACCTTACCACTCCCTACAACGACCTGAAAGGAGGCTGTGGCAAGGGCGGGGTCTGTCTCACCACTTGTTATATACTGACACACAGCCAGCACACACGAAAAAATGCAAGTAACAGCGAAATTAAGCACATTTCTACTGTTTTCTTGGGTATCTAATTCAGATAATACTGCTTAAAAAACCAAGAAACTATGATAGTATTTATGGTCTATCTTAAAATTTGCAGTAGAGCAGGGAGACTGGGAATCCTAGTATGTTCTTTTACAAAGAACAACATATTTCCACCTTGATAGCCCTGCCAACTCACACAGTCCCTAAATTCAGTTCATCTCTAACAAATGTGTGTTCTTGAAAATGTGTTTTACACAAAACCTTTATGTCAGTTGAAATGTTTAGGCATGTATTTAAGTACTATCTATTATGCTGCTGCCTCCTTTGAGAACACATGCAGGATCACTCTCGAGGAGAAAAGACAATGCAGAAAGAATCGCATCCTTTCGATACCATCTGGGGAGCCTTCTGCTGTGCCTTTTGCAACCGGACTTGTCTGTCACACACTGGCCTTTTCAGCCATCAGCGAGCCTGCAGCAAGTGTGGGTAGAGCCCTTCCCAAATCTTCTTTTGCGAAGCCAAGCCATGATGATGATGATGATTTAAATGCCCCTCTCATATGAGACACATAAAGTACCATCTCAGTGATTCCATAAACAACGCTAGCATTACATGTCTATATAAATGCAATAGCAAAGCAGCATCTCTTAATTTTCAAGTTTCCTCAGAGGCTCTTTTTAACATGCTTGCATGCATACACTTCCAAATCCACCCCTCAGCATTCCTCTGTGAGAAGAAAATTGACTGTCTTCCTCCAAGGCGCAGTAGACTGAAGAGGAGAACAGCAAAAATCTGTCAACAAACTTAATTTCTGAATACTGTTTCATCATAGGAGGAAATGCATTGAGTAAATTCAGTAGTAGAAATCAGCACTAAGTAGTTCATAACCTGAACTACATCCACTTAAGTATCTAGGCACAGAAGAACACATTATAGTCAATTCTCTTCCAGAAAATCCAATTGTCTTATTAAGGTACTTCATGCATAAGCTTTAAATAAGTTCTTGAATATCTTGATTACAATAAAACCAAACAAGAAAAGAAATGTACAGAAGAGGTTTTCCACTTGATTTCTCAAAGATGCACGTCATCACAGCACATCTATTAAACACACTTAAAAAAAAAAGCAGGGTATGCTTCTTCCATGAGCATACAGAATGCCTAACACAATTATTACTTGAAGAGGAGTATTTAATACTGTACAACTCACCACTGGTACCCAACCTTGCAACTGTGTCTGTAAGTGTGACTCATCATTAGGGCAAAATAACTTGGAGCTATTTCCAACACATAGAAAGCACTTCAATATTGACAAATATGCAAAGGAAAGACCATCCTCCTTCATTTAAAAAACAACTGTACTGGTTCAGACTGCCAAAGCCACCATTTATCACATCAGTCTGCCAAAAGCAGTCTGCCTCTGTGCTTTTGCATGTAGCCTTCGCCTCCACTAGAGAACAAAAAGATGGATAATTACTTTAACACAAAACATACATTAAGAGAACCACCAAAACATATGGTACATAATGTGAACATATGTGACTATTCATCCTCATTCATTTTCATAACAGATAAGTGAATCTGGTAAGAAATTATTCCTATGCAGTCCTAGGAAAAATTAGTTCCAAAACCTGAAACAGTCACAGGTAATTATTAGCTAATCTAGTCCAGATGACTGTGATAAACTCAGAGACTTCTTGTACAGTATGACCTAGGCAGCCGTAGAAAAAAACCCCAAAACTCATGGGCTACAAAACTTCTGACCACTGTGACTACAGTAACTTACATGTTCTCTCAGAGCGGGGTTAACAAGCTCTGTTTAATAATCTATGAAACAGCACATCTCCGTTTCTGGAGAATGATGATCTTCCTCTTTTAAGTCACCCAGTGACCTCTAAAGAACAATACAGCGTTTCAAACATAACACAGTTTATTTAACATATTTTCTTCTTCCCATGAGATACCCATTGAAATAATAACAAAAAACTCTTCTGCATCTTAATCTGATGCTGCTGACAGGTATTGCAAATACTAATTCCTCAGCTAGAACAGCAAGCAGGAGATAGAATAAGTCTGACCCATTAAGACTGAATATTGAGTTATCTTGTTCTGCTGTTACTGTTAGATTTGAATGGAAGTTAACCTAAGTATTTGTTACTTGTATGTTACAAATACTCTTAAATACACAAGAAATCTTTCCTCTGCATACTTCATGTAACTCATTTTTTTGGTAGCAGAATGTCAGGTATCACAGTTTTATACATAAAGAATCTCGAAGATGAAACGGGTTTTCTCAACCCCCTCATCATGCCCCCATTGTCAAAAACCTAAGTTCAGTAATGGCAACTAAGCATACACAGATACAGACAGATACACAACTTGTGTGTTCATATTCTACAGCTGTGAGCACAGATCAAACCACTGAAAATTATAATCCCAGTAAGGTGATGACTGCTCAGTCCTAACTAAGAAAATGGCAAATGGTGGACATTTTTAGAGATAAAACAAATGAATGCCTGATACCTCCCAATTAATTGTATTTTCTTGATTTTTACATCAATCTCACACTTTATTCAGAGCTTTATGCTGAATTCAATGCTTCAAAGGCAACTTTAAGACTTCTTTTAAACAGAACACCTCTTGCTTTATCAAAAAGTCACTATAAGTTTTAACCCATATCCACCTCACCCCCAATAAAAGAGTCGAAGCAGTAGCAAAAAAGTGTCATTCTGGTAATTTACACCCCCTAAAAAACCTGCTTAATATGCTGTGTTGAACTCTGAAGAAATTACTTTATAAAAACACATTAATTCCTATAGTCCCTTTGGCTTTAAATGCAATGTAAACTGAGAACAGAAATACTGATTCTTGATCACAATTTTATAATTATTGTAGATATTCACTAAAAGGGTGCAATTAGCATTGTCTGAAAATATTTTGTGTTTAGGTTTATATCTTAAACATACTTGGATTTATTTCTAGTTTTACTATATCTTGAATCAATTGACTTGGAAAAGTATTGAGATACTTAGTGAAATATTCCTGTCTCCAGCCATTGGTACCTATTCACTAACTTTATCCAGTTCACCACATTCAATAAAACCCCCATATTTTGCCCAGTAAAGCATTTGAAGGCTGTATTTCTATGAAGCTAGCTTGTTTGCACAAAAAAAGTCAATTTTTGATGTGCTGCTGAATTTTATAATCACTGTTAGTACATACAAATAAATTTATACTTTGTTTTCCAGAGATTTTATTTGGTGTTTTAGCAGGGCAACAGGTAAATCTTTATAACATAGTAGTTTAGAACTGATCCTTATCCCCCTGTAATTCACCTCATATAAAACTTTCATACATGCCTTTTATTATAATGCAATTAAATATGCTTTTCTCCAGAACCTCTGGTCCTGAACCTAGGTTCCACTGAAAGAAGCAATTACATAAACCACAAAGGTTTTCTTTCTGGATACCATGGAAGCCCCTGCTCCATTAATATCTCGTTACTCTACATCTGTTCCGTTGACATACTATGAAATATCCTTGCGGACTTCCCCTGGTGCTCTCCACTGGAACATCCAAATAGTTGGAAAACAATCTAAAACATTAATTTACCCTCCTGTGATGATGAGGAGTATTATCTCCAGTTTCTGCTTTCATTCTTTAGCAGTTAAGATGTCAAGATGGAAAATACCTATTAAATCTGCATGCATGAGATACATTGAGATCTATGGTCAAGAGTGCTGTTTGTTTTATTTTTCTAGTTTGAGAGAAGAACTTGACATATGAAGTACTTCATAATCTTGTTGATACTGACTTTGTAACAGCACCAAGGATGGATTTCTATACCCCAGTCCAATGGGTGCAGAGTGGCTTTTGTCCTTGTACCACCTGGCTTAACTTCCAGTGGGGTCCATGTGGTATTTCTGTGGCCACAAGATATGATTATTACTTTTTGTGGCTTTTCAGTCCTGAAGGATCAGAATGATCACGATATTGCATGGAAGGTAAAGATTGAATGTGTATGCTAGCACATGGAAATTTTTGAGAGATGGTACGGCATGGGAAGACTGCACTAGGCAGAAGCAGCCAATTTCAGCATGGCACACATTCCCATCACTTGACTGGAAACTTCAGGTAAACTCTGCTGCAGAGAGGTTTGTTAGAGAAGGAACTGGTTTGCTTGCTTCAAAAAGGTTGTGGGAGTTAACTAGTATAAACATAGTGTAAACATGTAGGAAACAGGCCCTGAGAGAAAAGCCCAGAGGGAGCCTTCCAGATGCACCACAAGATCGGCACATAAACCCTGGGCATTATCCATGGTACATGCATGTGTTCTGCATCAGACTTTCAGTTTATAAACAGAAAACTCTGCAAACCCTGTTTCCACAATCTTCCCACTCAAACCCCATGCTACACTTACTCCCTAACAGAAGGTGTTTGGTGTCAGTGATTTTACTAGCATCCCAGAGGAACTTCAGAACAGGTAAGCCTGTAAATATGTTGGGTGACAGTCACAGACCAAAATCAGGACCCAGATCACTGTCCTAGATGCTTGTAATTAACCTCTACAGCAATACAAAATGATTGTATTAAGAGAATTATTTTATGAACTTCTGAAGGGTTTAACACACTTCCACTTGTGGTAAAAACTACTCTCATTGGCATAAAATCATGAAAGGAACACTTACATCCCTGGATCTAGTTTAACTACTTAGTTTTTATTTTTTTTTTAACTGGTGTCCAAAGTTTTGAAAGATCAGCTTTTGTGTTAACCATAAAAGTACTGTAAATCTAAATTTTCTGAAAGATTCAATTACAAGCACTTTATTTTCCTTAATGATTGTGGGTGCTTATTTCATGCCCTTTTTGCAAAACCACACCAAAAGTAACTGCAATGGTTTCAGCCGTGTAAATGTAATAGGTCAGGGAGCTGAAACACTTAAGAGACTTAAGAATAAAACAGCAAGTCTTAGCGAAGTGTAAGATGATGTTTCTCCACAGAGTTCCATCATTGTTCAGACCTACTATTAATCTACAACTGGTTACACACGACAGGTATAAGATAGCTATAGTAGTCTGCAAGGTAGATAAAGGCAAAAGTCATCTTCTGTTTGTTCTTCTGATTTTTAGAAGAGGCACTTCAACACTGAACATTTAAAAAAAAAGTATTCACACATTCAAGTTAGTGAAGCTTGGTGACTGTGGTGGTGCTAGGTTGATGGTTAGACTTGATGATTCTGTGTTTCTAACTGTTGCTCACAGGAAACTTAGTTAATTATGATACATTCATACATACCATTGCTCCCTGATACCAATAGCTACTTAGCATAAACAAATGAGGGAGTAAGGGAGGGAAGGAGGTGTAATACTTCTGAAAAGTGAAGAAAAGCTAGCAACAACTTACCTCATGAATGAGGGCGACCAACATTTGCTGGAAACTGCGCCCTCTGCTAGCCAGAAATCTATTAATAGGCTTGCCATCTCTGCCCATATGGATTGGAAGGTCGTAACACAGCAACATGCCAGCTTAAAGTGGGAGGGAAGGGGAAAAGAAAGGTCAATGCCAATACTTGTGCAAATAGTTCAGAAGTCTTGCAAAAATCAGGGGAGAAGCCAAAGCAAAGTTAATGTAATAAAGCCAACAATTCAAAAGCATATGCAAGCATATCCAAGTGGCATAAGACATCACTGTTCTGAAACTGACTCACCTACAGATTCAGAGAGATCTTTGGGATGAAGCATGAATACCTGTCTAACTTCAAGTAAGTGACAACTTACCTGCAAGGCCCGGTGTCATGCCTGGTTGCCTGTTCCTCTCATACATTTTCAGCAAGAAGTTTGGAACACCTGCCACTGTCTTCCCCTGGTCTGAGCGTGTGGTCCCTCCTCTCAAGGCAGAATGATACACACCACGGGGCATGTTGGTCATCTCCTGTTTCACCAGTGATGTTGCAAACTCTTCAAATGCTTGATGAAGTGCAATGCAGTGAAGAGAAAGGCAAGAGGCTTTATGTGAGAGACATAACTTAACCCTGGAAAACCCCAAATGACACCAGTGCTTCTTTCCCACTTCAACTTTATAGTGGAGCAGCAGTCTAAATTTGATGCTGTAGCAAGCATACCTACATAGGTGGATTTTTAACTCCACCTGTTATTCCAGTGAAGTGGGGATATAGCAATGCTGAAAATCATGGGAAGTTGCTGAAAATAAGAAATGTAAGGAATTCCAGTATAAAACTAGCTTATTCAAAGCTGATATAAGTATTTTCAAGACTGGGAAGGAAAAAACAGCTCTAACAATTCCATAAGCTCTTGACTGCATTCTTTTACTGATATACCAGTAACAGCAGCACATGCTGACAGAAGGACAATGATAAACAGAACTGATGTTGAGCAATACTGTGGAGAACACTGTCTCTAAAAACAGGTTATTCTAAAAGAGATTTCGAAGAAGCGCAATACAAAGAGGGTAGATGGAGAAAGAGTGTGTATAAGCAAATAGGGGACACAGAGAGAAGTGTGACCTTGATTTCTTTTAATACAGCATTACAAATTTTTATCAGGTTCTTTGCTTTCAAGCTACGCATTCTATAGCCTAACTAGGTTTAAAATTTCACAGAATTATTAGCAAGTTCTTGTCCATTGGTGAAGTCAATCTGAAGCAGCCTCTAGAGGTACACATTGGGAAAAAAGGATCATATTTCTTATGTACATAGACACATTGTTAGTTACCACATCACAACATTGTACCAGCACACCTTGCAAACATGATAAAGCTATTAGTGCTTTCACTACACAACATGAGCATGAGTTTTAAGGGGATTTATAAGAACTGTTACACATCAGGCTTGAAACTTCGGCCTTCAAATTCAGAAATCCCATGCAGTCCTGCTTTGCCTAGGGACAAGAGGCATTCATTCATCCTTTCTGAGCCCAAGAAACACCTACATCATCTTGGAATAAAACAGTTGCATACTTAAACTTTCTCACATTTTGTATCTTCAGCAAGTTCCCTTGATTTTCAGCAATGTTCTTTCTCATTTCAGCTCCATAGTGGAGTTGCAGTTTCAATCCAATAGATTTTTGCAGCCTGTCAGGAAGGGCACCTCATCTGGGGATCCTTTCTCTCCACCTATAATGTCAATACTCTTCAAACAAAACCTGCAGAATGCATTTAGCAATTTTCACTACAGTGGTAATAGACAGAAACTCTTTGTACCCAATGTTTTTTTGGAAGAGTATATACTTATTGACATGAAAACCCTACCCATCCACTTGCCCGTGATTTTCACAAAAAACCTTTTTTGTTTATGGTTGCTACAACAATAGAAAAGAAATTCAATGAAAGTGAGAGCTATTTCTCTGCTAGAAACCATTCATATTGTCAGAAACAACACAGTACAGGTAATGTCACTGCTGTCTTATTACTGCACTTGCTGGTTGTGCCAAAGGACTTAATATTTCCAAAACATTCAAAAGCAATTCTTCAGGCAGGACACAACCCAAAGCTCTAGACTGGCAGGTATAACTCAAACTACAAAATCTGGATAAATTTAGTGAAACAACTAGATGTGCAGCAAATGCTAGAATATGGTATTTTAATGGCTGAAATCAATCTGAAGATAAAAAAAGGTAACAAATATCACAGCAACAAAATTATGAGGAGGAGTAGTAGTAGTAACATCTTTGCAGGAAGTATACTACTACAAGTAACTACTAGTTACTACTAGTAACCACAACAACAATAATATCAAGTTTATAATTCTTTACATGTGATTATTTTTAATTCTCTGACTACCAGGTTTGAGACAAGTCTCAGGCACTTGGATTGAAAAACGACTAAAATAAAAAAATTAAGGCTGTTATAACCCTTCTGATATCCTGTGCATTCCAATGCTTCAAAACAATAAGAAAACGGAAATCAGTTTTAAAGGAGTGTGAGAGAAAATGCTATCTGAAACTCCACTTTTCAATGTTTCATATAAGCACACAGCTATAGCAAACTGGAATTGCAGCATGTTCCAGCTGTCATAGGAAATCTACTTTTAGTTTGCCTCTAATCTTTCCTCAGCTCAGTTGTAGAAATACTCCCTATAGATTTGTTTGCAAGCTTAGACATTTTCCTCCCACACAGCTGAAGAAGGCACTTGGAAAAATCCCACAGTTCAGTAATAAGGCACCAAGCCCACCTTCCGGTTGGAACTTTTTAACTGCAGCTGTCATAGCATTACGTGTTCAGCTCTTCATAAAGAAACATGCAGAGCCTGAAAAAGGCCTAAAGATTCTTTTCCTCCTGCAAGGATTAAAGGAGAGGGAGGGAACAAAAACAAGCAGGAATTCAGAGTTTAAAGAATCAATAAGGAAAAGCAAAGAGGGAACTCTAAGAAGCAGCAAGCTAAACTTCCTTTAGAAGTTTCAGTTGATTTGACGTGCACTAACAAGGACTTCACGGAAAACTCAGAAATTGAGTCTGCTTTCTTAAAAAGCAGCTTGGTCCTACTCCTTCTAAGTAGTAGGAAAGTACTGAACTAACCTCAATAATGTGTAACAGCAGGATTCCAGCAGATGAGATGACATAGATTCAGCTCCCATAGAACAGAGACTTTGTGGCTCTTGGGCCTGTCTTGGACAACATCTCTCAAATCCAGTTTCATACTCTTTCATTGAAGCAATTAAATCACAACAACCACTCCTGCCAGTCACTAAAGCTTTTGCTCAATTTTTATTCTGCTCTCTGTGTTAACTAACAGCATTAGAAGACATCTCTGAAGAAGAAACTATTCACTGAACGTCTGGATTCAAGTATATTCTGATACCAGTCTGTGGTAGCTGCATCTTTGCAGAATCTATTCATTCTGTTCACTTTAAAATCCGTTGTGGTTTCCCACCTTCCTAGGAAGTTGGCTATCTCAGCACTCATTATTCAGCTTGCATTTTCTGTCAAGATACATCACTCTCCTTCATTGAAGTAGATTATATCACTCTTCCCCATAAAGCTTCCAGGACTTAACAGTTAAGACTCTCCAGGTGAGGCTGCACATACATCAGACGCCAATGCATGCAGAGTTTGATGAATGCATCTTTCTAGGAGTCCCCAGTGGGGAAAAATACTGCAGAACACTACTATTATCTCATGGCAATATTTAAAGGCTGCAATCACACATCAAGATCCCAGGCATTCTACTAAGAATGAAAGAACAATGCCTATGTCCCAGCACAAAATCTCAATCTTGTAACTGGAAGTGAAAGTACTTTCAGCACACAGGTGAACAGCAAAAATCTCAAATATTGAAGGTGATTCAACTGCACTGGTTTCAGAACAAGTGCATCAACCAGAGATCATCTGTTGATGCATACTTCAATATCAATATGCACCCCCGCAATTAGGATTTAGGCATAGCACTAATATTTCATCAATTAAGCAGACCTTGTAAACAGCACTGTTTTTATACCATTAACACTCTGTTTATAGAACCCTTTTTTCAGTGTGTGCTGGGCTATACAGAGCTGCCTTTTAAAACATCTGCTCATTCCTCTCTGTTGAAGTCATGGGTACTTGAAGTAAATAATATGAAATTGGCTTTCCCTGTAGGACAGATAAGGATTTTTTAATTGTAAGCATTTTTCCCCACCATCAGGACCTCTGACATGCCATCTTCCTAAAAATGGGTTGTGGGTCTTATTTTCCTCTGAGCTTTTACTTAACCTTTTTTTCTGTCATTTGTTAAGAAACAAACAAATAAAAAGGTAGCACTTTAACATGACGCTCCATTATAAAAGAGCCACATGTACAGTCACTGTGATTATATATCTGCAAAGTAATCTCAAATACTGGATATATTATACCTCCTAAAACAGAAGCTGGTGTTAGAGACAACAGTTTGATATATGAAGAACCCGGAACAGAAAGATTTGCCTCCTGCTCCTCTTCATCTTCATTCATGTCTGTCTCCTCCAGTAAGTAAACATCTGGTCGCGCCTGGAGGATTGAACAAAAACAAAATGTCAGCATAAAGATTCCAAATCCTCATTACCATTCATGATTCCAAAAGTCAAAAATACCAGCTAAATATGAAAAATTTCCCATTTCATTAATTTCACTCCATTTTATTAATTTGAAGCTGACTGAATAAAAGCTTCTACCTTACTGAAAGGCAACACTGGTGGATAAAAATCACGGGGTATGTAAATCCCATCAGTAATAGTAAAATTTACCTTGGCATTTACAGACTGAACTAAAATTCAGAAAATTTTATTTGCACTCTGATTCTCCTTCAATTTAACAATGTTTTATTTTATATTGCCACTTCAATATACATTGAACTTTTTTTCTAGATGTTATTTTTACATATTAGTTTTTAGAATCTGAAAAACTGCAACATATTTACGCTGCTTTCAATTAAAGAATACTTACTCATTTTCTAATGAGTGTAAAGTAAACGTACCAATAATACAGAACTAGGTACTACTGTGAAAGATTTAATATTGCAGCAGTGTGCAGATATTTCCCTCATTCTATCTTGTGGTCTTCTATGTAAAACATATTTTCATTTGTAAGGTGTATGCTGAAATCTTCTCATGGATTTATATAAACCGTTTTTTTAAATTTTAAAATTGCTTATTGTAACCATTTCATAATAGCCAATTGCAACATGCAAATGGAGCCTATCTTGTAAACAAAACCTTACAGAAGTATATGCTATATATACTATATATATAGTACACATATATACNCAACATAACTTTAAAAAAAAAGTCACATAGATGACCTTATGCTCATCTCCTTGTACTCCTTCATTTTGTAAGGTTACTGAGTCAACTGATCAGAATTTTCAGAGTTTAACAGCTGTCTACATACTTAAATAGCTTTCCAATAAATACCTCAATTCCTTTCTGACAAAAAAGCAAAATGTTATACAGCAAAAGTTCAGAACAAAAACACAGGAAAACTTTTCAGCTTAATTCCAAAAATAGCACCCATTTTTCAAATTGACTTACCCAACTCAGTAACAAAAGCACTAAGCGCGAGTGTGCTGCAATGGATGAAGCACCAATCACAAGATCTGCTTAGTTGAGCATTAATAGAAGAACATAAAATGCCCAAAAGATAACCTGATGATTTAACTAACAAAATAACTGTTTAGCTCTCACTCAGCTTCATTTATGCCTTTTTGTGCTCATCAAGACAATACTATCTCATTTCACCATTCAAGCAGGAGCTTGTATTCCTCCATTCCTCCTAGTTCTCTGATAGAGAAGGCACATGGCCAGTTTTCCCTTTCAAGAGGATATAACCCATGTCAGATGGAGGTGTCAGATGTCCTTACTATTAAACACAGAATATGGCTACCTGTTCAGGAAGATGAAGAATTGTATGCTCTTCAGAGCCAAATGATGACAGTGATTTATAGGCTGAAATGGCTACCAGAGCATCCTAGAAAATTAACAGGAAGAAAAAGAAAATCAGAAACACGGCATATGCTATTGCTACCTACCGGAAACTCCCCATACAAAGAAATTATCAAGTAATCACTGAATGCTGATAAAGCATTTAAAATAACAATGTTTTTCTGAGGCACACTCTCAATTGCTTATTTTATTTATACACAATGCAAAGTAGCAAGACCAATTATCTAGGCTTCATAGCAAGCAATCTGAGGGTACTTTAGGTGGAAATATACATGCCACATTTAAACTAAAATACACTAGTTCCACCAGCCCCGTAGTGGTTATAGTCAAACATTCCCACTGCACTACAATACTCCACAAAAGAATTGAGTTAGTTGTTGCAGCAGCATCTTTGTCACGAATGCTTCACTGTGTCGAGGCTGAAATCTTCCAGGGGAAGCCAAACTAGTTTGTGTTATAATTCTCCTTGGAAATGGCAGATGTTAGGATCAGCTTTCATGTGAGTACACTGCTTCAAAACGGGTGTTAAATGGCCAGCAACAAGCAGAAAACACTATCTGGAAATGAGATTACTGACACTGTCTTGACAGAAAAGTACAAAACTTAAAATCCAGTTGCTGGTGTCAGAAATCAACATTTTCAATTCACCTACCTTGTTCTGTGTGTTGTTCCAGAGGAAGCTGATAACTTGGGCTTTAAATTTCTATAAAAGAAAACAAAATATGCACTTATGTTCCCTTTAACTAAATAAGCAGTTGAAATAGAGGCAGTTACCTGAAACAAACTGCTGCCACATCAACATGTATTGAGCTAGAAAAGTGGAAAGAGTACAGGTTTGAACTCCAGACATGTTCACGTGTCCTCACATTCTGTGAGAGGGAAACCACAGATTAACCTTGCACTGGAATTCCTCACATACTTCCCAGGACTCACTAATGCAAACAAACATCGTGAAACTGTACGGAAGGTGCATTATAATAAATTAAAAACAAGCAGGCTCATTTAAAAGCCATATACAAAGGTATAATAAAAGAAAGACTCACCTTAGTCCATGAGTACATACCTCAAATTCGTTTGTATTCACTGTTAATGAGGGAACCAGGGCAAACAATTCATTCAGAGCTTTTAAAATGAGGGGTCTTGTATCACGACTCAGCTTTGGTGACAGAGCATTCCATGTAGAACGGATGCAAACAACCTGGAAGGAAAGTGAGAGACACCATTACTAACGGCAATCCCAACTCAACTTAGCATTTCTTTCCAGTGCTTGTCCTTGCTCTTCCTACTTGGAGAATATAGTTCATAAACAGAAAAAAAGCAAGCATGTTGAAAATTCACTTGTATATCAATTGACATAATGCAGTAATACTAATACTAATATTACATAAGTAATACTTCACCAGAGAAAGCAGCTATCAGTAGGAATAAATAGGACACTGTTAGCAATATGCAAAGCTGTAGATGTATCCTCATACAACACTACTGCTCTACGCAACTTTTGTCAAATTAGCTCAAAAGCTAATTTGGAATCCAACAGGCAGAAAGCAGAGGAAGGAACAGAGGAATCTATTTCCCCTGGGAGCTCTCCAAATGAAATTACTTTCATCTTTAAAAACAGTCAAAACCAACAACATTTGCAGAACCAACGAAAAGTGTAAAACTCAGGAATCCAGAAGCATTGGAAACTGTCAAACTACACTAAACACTAATTCCTAATACTGAACTGCTATCTAACTATTCACAATAACTTTTATAAAAGTGAAAATAATGACTAAACATTTACACTATATCTACAGTACAGAAGTGATACATAATTGGTCCTACATAGCTCTTCCTGGGTACAACACAGGCCTCACTCAGCTTATTTTTGCCTTTAAAGATCTGCATGACAGCTCAATAAGCACTCAGTACATTTTGTATTTCTAGGCACTGAAAAAAGTCTGTAAGATGGTGAGTCAATGGTACAGTTCTAGCTGTAGAATGTACAGAATTCACAAAAAGTAGTTCAGTCCCACAGGAATGTTGACTAGACAGCATTATTGGCATTAAAACTTTCTCCTTTTTTCCATGTGAGATTTTTTTTCAGTTGCCCATGCTTTCTCCTGGTAAGAAACCATGTATTTTAGTGAAAAATTAAGTAATTTCCATGCAGTATTTCATCAAACCTCATGTTGCTACCTGTGGAGAAGTTCACTTTGCAGATTTTTGTCACCATACCTAGAATAATTCTGTCTATAATTTATCTGTTGTTACCACTTGTCTTTCAGATTTCAGGCTCAACCACAACAAGAAAAGTACGAAACAGGAAAAGAAACAAAACAAATAAACTACCCCCTTTTCAACCAAAACCCCCAAGAAACTTCTTTCTTCACCCCACTCCGATCCACCCAACAAAACTCAGTCTTTTAAAGGGAAAAACATACCAGAACTGCAAATAAAAACACTTCTTTAAATAATCTGAGCAAATGCCATGAAAGTTTCTTTCAGGTGTATGAAATTAAAGCAACAAAAAACAAGACATAGAGAAACAGAAATTGATCTACGAAAGGAAATCAAATAAAGATATGTTTATGAAGATATTCCCCACAGGCACTAAGACGGTATTATTCTGCACTGAAAAAACAGAACACTTGGTGACCCTGGGTGCAGGTAATTGCCAAATTAAGCAGTCACTTCAGTGACTGCAAAACACATTTTAGAGTGCAGTTAAAAAAGCTGAATCCATTTTGAGTTGAATCCATTTCAGGAATAGCAAATCCATTAGTGTGTTTCTATGGTAATGATCACTGACAGCTAGAAAGACCTCATCTGATAAATTCCAAGTGAAAATGATACCTCTCTTTCCCTCCTTTCAAAACAGACTGTTTGCAAGGATAAGAAAAAAGCTCTTCCAGTGTTCAGATAGAGCACGTACTAAACTATCTAGAAATATTAAGTTTGTAATGAGTTAGTTCTCCGGAAAAAGAAAATACACCGTGTATTAATACGTGGAGAAACAAAGTTGTATATTCATGGGAACCCATCTGATATCATAATTTAGGAAGACTAACAAATCATTAGCTAGCCAAGAAAGTTTCAATTCATTCTCCAACTTCAGCTAACAGGTAAAAAAAAAAAGGCCATTAAAAAAAAAAAAATCACCAGCATTCTAACGTAAGTTTCAGATTTAGCAGATATGCATACCACACAGACGAAGCTAGTGAAATCTAAAGGAACAACACACATCAAATGTTTTTTATCAACTACACTGAAACAACATATTGGTTTTGGACCATGTGTATTTGGTATGTCAAAAACACTGGCCCTTCATTAAGTCACGCATAATCAATAGTGTTACAACAATCATATGATCTCTTATACAGCATTCAACTGATGATTGTTTTCCGCATATATCACGTAAGCATCCTATAAACTAAGTGCAGTATCGCTGCCCTACAGGATCTACTACTTCGCCAACTAAATGGTATTTCAGTGTTTTTGTCAACACCAAAATATTTTCACTACAGAATCAATTTTAACGATTTTCTTTTCTTTCAGAAACAGAAAGGATTTATTTTCTTTACTGCATGTAAAAAGCATTCATATTAATAGCAAAGATTATAGTAGAATTCTACTGATTTGAAATCTATTGAAACATGCTTTTCTTGAGAAGTGGAAGTCCAGTAGAAATTCAATTTTTCTACTGGCTAAAGGAAACAGCCCCAGTTTCCAAATGCTAAACATTTTATTGAAGGGTATAGGCATCACTTAGGAGGGATTTGTTTTTTGTCTTAGTTAAAGAAGTAGTGCAGCTTGGAATACACCACAACTTAAAAAATTTTGCTGCACTCTGATGAAAAGGAGAATTTACAGTATGTCTCACCTGTCCAAACACTGCTGACAACTAAATACTTGGTCTTGAAGTGGATCTCATATGACTTCAGACTGGGCAATAACCCAAATAAACTTGGTGAATTCATTTGAAGAAGTAAAATGGCTAAACAATAAGCACAAAAGCTAGAGGATATTAAAACCATCACTAAGCACAGAAGTGCACTCTGGCCTGTCATTAAAAGACCTCACCCTCAATTGCTGCAACACTAAATTTCCTTAAAAAATATATATTTTTAATGCCTAAAAGCTTATGACTGTACAATTCCTTTCCAGAAGGTATTTTCTAGACTTGCAACATAGCAGTCCTACAGAAAACTCCAACCAATGTGAACCAATGGAGCAGAGGGACGAGAACAGTGGGAGACTGATACTTCACACACCATAAATAAACACAGTAAATAAAAAAAGGTTATAAAAGCGGTAATGACCTTAACATGATGTCTTTCTGGAGGAACAGAAAACTGTGATAAATATCTTATGATCAGATTTATCTGCTAGTCATGAATCCCCAAGGAAAAGCCCTGTAATTCCGGATACACTGCTTAGCTTCACAAAGCTGTCCCCTGAAAATGCAAAACACTCGAGAAAACTAGCAAGATAAGAAAACTTTACTCTACAACACTGGTATGACAAGTACTATTGGAAAAAAAAAAGTCAGTGCTAATCAGAAAATGTATGTTCACAGATCTAGACACATTAGTGTCCTACTTTGGTAAAAGTTAAGTCTGTTTTTTTCTTTTTGTTCTTTGTGTTTGTTTTTTTTTTCATTCTGCATTTGTTCAGAATAAGATGATGTTGCCATCCGGAGACATTAACAGTGCTTTTGGTACAATAGGTTTTGGGTTACATTTGTGTTTTCTTGTTATTTTTAAAATTTATTTTAAAATAGGAAGCTTGCCACTACACAAAGCACTGACTAGATAGCAAAAAACCAAAAGCTAAGTCTTACAAATTACTAGGAAAGACAAAGCAGGTTTCAGGTGACCTACTACCCTAAAAGCATGAGAAATCTTGGGGAAAAAAGTAGGGAACAACAACATTTAAATCAAATTTCACATACGATCGGCGGGGGGTGGGGGGGAGAGCAAGCACAATACCAAGCCAGAATTTCCTCTGAGACAAATATCTCAGCAAGGTTGATGCACCAAGTCGATCACAGAATCCTAGACTCAGACAAATACTTAGGTTGGAAGGGACCTCTGGAGGCCACCTAGCTCAGCCTAACCCTGAAAGAAGAGCCAACTGATTAGGTTACACAGGGGCTACTTCATTCGCTTTTTAAGGAGAAACAGTGGCTTTAACAGTTGTAAGATAATAGGTGCAAAAAATATTTGTAACATCTCTTTGCACTTCGTAATTTTTGGGGTTCACCCTTTGGTATCTGCTAGTATCACAGCCTCTTCCAATTAAAGCAAGTTAGAAGATCCCTTTCCTTTTGGGTGGATCATGGACCTCAAGACCCATGTAACAACAGTTTTCAAGCCTCTTGGTTGTGGTTGACTGTGACCACAGGACTGCAGCCATCATCTCACAGCCTGTGTGTTTTCCATACTAAAACAAAACACCAAAGGAGACATATAGTGCTAAAGTTCACACTCTGAAAAAATACTTAGTCAGAACTGGGGTCTTGAAAAAACCCAGAAAAATCAGCTGCAAATGGATCTCAGCAACTTTCTAAACAACTCCATCACCTCCTAGCAACCTTAACATCTCTTTCCCGAGTAAGCAGAACAGAAAAAAGTGCAACTCCAATTCTTACTAAAACAACCTTACTAAAACAACAAGTTCACAAAAAATACAAACCAGTCTGTCATTGTTCCAAAAATGATCCTCAGCTAGCTACTCCTGAATTTTTTGCCTTCCTTTATACTGATTTTTACAGTAAAACTTTAAAACTGAAACAGTATATTCAGATAGTAAACATGTCAGTAACAATGTCAACATGGGATTTATAATTTATCACAGAGTAGATCCACATCTTCCTGCTGACTGCCTGAAATTCAGAATCTCCTCTAGACTGCAATTAGGGTAACACCTATGAGAGTATTTCCAGAACATGGGACTGCAACAAAACCCACCTGACCCATCCTGTACTGCAAAGTGTTACACATACCAGCCAGCTACAGAAATACCTGCAACTTGCAAAAAGTAAAGGGCATATGATCATCTTGCATAAGTGCTATACACTGTGACCGACCAATAAACCCCTACAATGAAAGAAGGTTCAGATGGGCATGTGTCCATGAAGCTCAGACAATAATGCAGGCTGAGACTGACCATAGCTTTTGCAAAGAAACCAACTCAACACAAAAAGGACCTTTCTTTTAGAATACAGCTATAAACAGCTTGGTGGGCCTCAAGCAACAGGTTGAGCTGGCTTCAACACACATACTCCTTCCTGGCTACTGGCTACAGCATCATGATGGTGAGTAGATAATAGAGACCAGCAACAGGATTAACATTAGACTGTGACTGAACTCTACGCTGCAATTGCTATATTTTGCAAAGTGTAATTTATATTTGTACTGTGATTTTTGTATATTTTGTATCACTCTGCTGAATCAGAAATTCTGTGTAACAACTATCTTCAAATAAGTAAGCTTGATATTATACATTACATCCTTCATGCACAGAATATCTAAAATAACCTGGTCAGAGAGTATTGGACTCTGATACACACTGTGATTATCATAAATGATGCCGATTGCCCTGTGACCTTAGTGGATAAATATGATCTAGAAACAATTTAGAGTAAATAAACCATCTTCTCTTCAGAACACATTTTTCCCAATACTCCAAAACCAGCTGACATGACAAAGTGATCATGCCACAGAGGCAGAAAGAAGCGCTGCTATTAATCCTGAAGATTAACAGCCAAAACAGTCCTCAATGTCATTTTCACAGAAAAAAAGTTTGGTCATGATTGTTATGCCTACAGAGTATGTACACATTCAAATGCAAAGTGCTTACACTGAAATTTCAGCCACAAAATGGAAATTGTTTTTGTGGACTACACAAATAGCTGTCCAGTTTATGCTAACAGATTTTAAGTACTTGGAGCACAAATTTGCTAAATTTATTTTGTGTCTTCAATGCAGGCCAGTAATGTTCCTAGTCAACTTATTTTACTAACTCATTCCGTTGCTGGAAAAACCCTTATCTATACAGAATTCATCCTCCGAGTCTGGCAGCTCCCTTCAACTGCAGATCTGTACAGGTAAGGAACTGCACCCACATTACTGGCAGAAATTATGATGCTAACTACATACAAGACCACTGATATAAAGTAAGTTAAAAGAGAACAAAATGTAAATCAGACCTGAGGAAGTGAAACTGGGAGAAACTTGAGCCCAAGAAGTAATGATCCTCTGATTATGTCTCAACACAAACCCACCATTTCAAGAGCACAGTTTATAAATGTACACTGTTTAAACAACATTCAGCTTTGTAATTCCTTCAAAATGTCAGTCCTCATTATTTGTTCTCACAAACTTTCCAGTTCATTATATTACTCTGATATGCTGGGGTTTTTTCTGATCAGTATAATAAACAAATACCGACTTACGGAATAAACAGCAAAAAAAACACTTCCTCAAAAAGCCTGGAAAGGGGATTTAAATAACATACTTAGCAATTTTATTCTTGAATGTTTCTTGGCTGGGACACTGTACTTGATACACGAAATCCATTAGATGCCAGGATAGATAGCCTCATATGAAGTACACTGGCTTCTAAATCACTGGGGGGAAAAAACCCAAACTATATGGCAAGAAATAGGACACGTGGTCTGGCAAGAACTGTGTATATTTTATTCTTTGACGTGCAAGTCACTGTGCACTATTCATTAAAGACCCTTTTTTATACCTACCAAAAAAATTCCTCCAAAACAGGGGGGTGGGCGGAGCATCTAGCCCTTCTTGTAAGTCCTGCAAAAGCTAAGCTTACGCTCTTAACACTGTTCACATAGGATGCAGTTTGTATAAAGCCATTACCTTTATACAAAACAATCATTGTAGTCTACAAAACGGAAAACTGTTCTTCCACAAAAGTCAACCAAAAGATGTTACAGTACATTTTATGATAGCATTGCTTTTATGAAAGAGTCTGAGACACCCAGAACTCAACTCTGACAAAGCCACATGGTGTACAGGGTCCCATCATCAACTAAGTCAACACTAGACATATAAAAACATAATTTATTATTCTAGTGCAGAAGCTGACTGAAAATTAGGTGCTATCTAAAATTCTACATCTAAGCAACTGCACACGGAAAAACTGAGAGATTAGATCCCTTTCCCTTAAGTCAGTGGCAGAGACAGAAAACACCAAAACAAAACCAATTTCTCTTATTATGCCCTGGCATGGCAAACTGGAGTCTAAATATTAAATAAGGAACAGACTACATTACTTAACCCAAATGGTTACCCAGCTTACCAAACCACAAGAGAATTCTCCATTAAAGTTTCAGTATAGCTAGGTGGCACATCTGGTCTCCCAGATCATTACAATATAATGGGGGAAACAACGCAAACTGAGGAGGGTCTGTAAGAATTTGGACAGGAAAAATTGGTACCAGTCCACAAAGTGATCCTTTCCTTCCTTTCTTGCTTCCATACCAAGTACCTGGAGTTGTTTTATCCTTCCAGTTCTCAATAGTGGTACAGCATGTCTATTCTCAAATGATGCTATTATAGTAAGATGTGACAACTGTCATACGCCTAACTCCTGCTTTTTTGCAGGACAAACTCCAAATATAATCCAGCCTGGGACAACAGTGGTTCAATACCAAAACCAGCAGCGATACAATATGACCTTAAGAAAAGCCAAACTCCACACCAGAAGCAAAGCAAACAAAAAATTACCCTTAATAAGTTGTTTCTTAGCTGTCATTGCCTGAAGATTTTTAACTATATTGAATACTAATGTCTATGGACTGCTAATGATTCACTATGTTGTTTCTGAACCACTGAATGTTGTCAAAGGAATAATGTGGTAATGGCTGGATTTTGTTGGATTGGCCTCACTCCAGTAAACACTGCTGTGAAAGTGAATTAGTGGATAAACTTAAAATTGCAGTTTGGCACAGAAATCAAATATTCCTGCAGGATATAATTAGTCCACTAACTCTGATGGTCTGTGTAGTACACAGTTTGTCAACAGTGTGATTCACAGCATGTCTATGCCTGCACAACGATGTCTGGGATGTCACTGTGGAAAAAAAGAGCCTTGAATCCTAACTCATGGATGTCACAGCATCACAGTACAAGCTGGTTGGAAGGGATGTCAGGATATTTCTAGTCCAACCTCCTGCTCAAAGCAGGGTTACTACAAGATCAGATCCAGTTGCTTCAGTGTTGTATCCAAAAGGAATGTGAAAATCTTCAGGGATGGACACAGGACAACCTCTCTGGGCCCCATGTTCCAATGCTTACTTGTCCTTTTCATCAGTAAGTAACAAATGCTGTATAGTAAAACAGAAGTCTCCCAGCTGCAAGTGATTTCACACCCTATCTGGTACACTCTATGAATGAGACCCAGCAGGGCAGGCAGTAAGGAGATAAAAAATTATATGATTTGCATACTTTTTGGCTAATCAGAATTATGTGCCCACAATCTTTCTGTTCAAAATCTTGAGGAAAGACGCGTGGAAGGACGACTTTGAAGCAAATTGCGACGCTGACCTAAAATTCCACTCACGCACGGAAGGGCTGACTGCTGTTACAATTTCCCATCAACTATTAACTTATGTTGGAAGAGAGAAATTAAATTTGTCAGAAGAAAAAGAAATTCTGCAACAATTCAATGTACTCTTAAAAAAAGGCCAACCGGGAGAAAATCCCAAGAACCACAAGCAAAACACAAAACACAAGGACAAGCCAATTTAATCTTACCTCAGCCTCACAAAGTGCCTGGAGACCCTGTAGTACTATGGCAGCGGGTGAAGCTTGATCAGGTTTTGTGCATTCATTTAATACCTGGGAAATTGCAGCCAACATGTCTGCTCCATGCTGGTATGGTCTAAAGGAAAAACCATGAAGATAGAAGGCAATATTCATGCATACGCATAGGTTGTAACCTTTACACAAATATTCATTAAGTGCTGGTTTTGTTTACGTGACAACTAAACCAGCCTAAAACTGGGAGGGGAAAAAAAAAAAGGATACAAGGGATACAATGAGGATACGACAGACAGCTCTAAGACTGAGTGACAGAGAACTAAATCAGCAGGCACCACGTTCCAAATAAGAGATTACCAAGCAGTTAAGTTATGCAAGTTTTTGTCCAGGCATGTTGCGTATGCTAAAAGATTATATCATTGAAGAAGTGACTAAGAATGAAAATGTGCTATTAAAACCACTATTTTATGATTCTTTGTTGCAGTCTTATGCAAGTAGTCACTACTGTGTATCGGTG
>VYXB01006937.1:33914-71951 GCA_013397135.1 Pachyramphus minor | reverse complement strand
AAGATTCTGGTACCAAAGGCCTTTTGCCCCCCTTACATCAAGTAGCTATGGTTTTCCATTTCTTTTGTTGCTGCAATGCCATTTGTCTCCCCTTCAACTGCATGGGGCTGCTTGTTAACCTTCCAGTCTTTTACTATCCATTCAGCTTTTTGGGTTGTGATGGTGGAAGTGTCAAGTGCTGATTCAGCAGCGTCTCATACTATTTCTGTAGGAGTTTGCAGTCCATAGCACCTGGCTAGGTGATTCATATGCATAGAACATTCTGACTTACTCCACTTGCTCTCACTTTCTTCCAAACAATTTCTAAATGCACAAAGAATGTGCATACATCTGAACTCTAACTATACCACTTCCCTGGCAAAAAGAATATTACAGATGCATTGAGATTTCTCTCTTGCTTTTCACTCTTTAAAAATTTCTTGAAAAATGCTGTTTGGCAAAATTGAAGAGGGTTGAAGAAGTAAAGGAAAGGGTATTTTCTTTAATGGCTTGTTTTTTCAGGTTGATGATTGAAAGATACATGAATATTCCCAGCTGTTAGTAACTGACCTTCAAGAAGGAAAATGAAAACTGGAACCCAAGACAGGTGGCAAAGAGAAAAGATGATATTGTGCATGTAAAACCAGAAAGTAAATACTAATGCATATGAAAATGATGTTTACAGAAACTGCAAATTATTATCAAGTACTGGTTCAATGTATCATCCTGTTAGACCTGCACAATGCTGTTCTGTGGTATTATATCTGAATAAAGACCAGAAATGTGCACATAACAAAATATGCTTTTCAAAAAAACACCCAATCTTTCTTTGAATAGATCAAAAGATACACCATCAGTTGTTTCTTCCACTGTTTTCTCTCTCCCTTTTTCTAATTTGGGAGTGTTATGCCTTAAGTTTCTACCCTGGATCAGTATAGGATACATGTTTTGTTTCAGGATGAACATTAATTTTCACATCATTTATACGTGCTTTCTATTAGTCACAATAGAAAACTCCAAACTTATCAGCTGCTCAGATTAGGAATGGCTGAGTCTGTGTCTCAACTAGGAAAATATTACTACTAATGTAACAAATGTAGGTAAAAATTATTATGCAGCTTTTCTGACAAAAAATTGTTTTCCATTACAAAGGTGTATCATGGGTAACACTTGCACTTACCTCTGCCTACATATATCTCTTATACAAGCAGCTTTAGCAATCAGCTTCTCCCATTGAGCATCTTTGTCAACAGACACAGAGGGCATATCGGACATCGCCAAGAACTTCTGCAACTCTGGGTAAATTCGATCCTAGAAAAGACTCAATTTAAAAATTACCATCATACCTTCAAAAGGTTTTTCAATCAGCAACACTTCCACATGACTTCTAAATACCACTTTTATTGCATAACATATTTTGCTTTTCTTCATTATTGGAATCTAATGCTACAAATGAGCTCTACCTGGTTTTTGCAGACCAAATCTCTATTGCTATTTTAAAAAGAAAACTGAGAAGGAAATCATTGTTATGTAACTTGAGCTGGTTTTGGTTGGGGTACTGTTAATTTTCTTCACTGTGGCTGCTATGGGGCTGGATTTGTGCCAAACAAAGGTTTGATAACATAGAGGTGTTTTAGTTACTGTTGAGCAAGGCTTATACATAGCCAAGGCTTCTTCTGCTTTTTGTACTGCCATGCTGGCAAGGCAATTGGGGGTGCATGGGAAACTCGGAGCAGACAGAGCCAGTATAGGTGACCCCAACTGACCAAAAGGATATTCTAGACCATATGAAATCATGCTCAATTTATTAAGTGAGGGGAAGAAGAAGGAAGTGAGGGAATGTTTGGAGTGATAGCGTTTGTCTTCCCAGGTCAGTGTTTTATGTGACAGGGCTCTGCTCTCCTGGAAATGGCTGAACACCTGCCCACCCATGGGAAGCAGTGAATTAACTCGTTTCGCTTTGCTTGTGTGCGTGGCTTTTGCTTTCCCTATTAAACTGTCTTTATCTCAACCTATGAGTTTTCTGGCTTTTACTCTTCTGATTCTCTCACCAGTCCCACTGATGGTGGAGTGAGTGACTGACTGTGTGGTATTTGGTTGCTGGTTGGGGTTAAGTCACAACACTAAAGTCTTGTTCTTACTGAACATTATGAAAAGCAGAAAGCTGCCCTTTAAACAAATTTTCTAATTCCAGTGTGAGACCTCATGAAATTAAAGTTTCATGAAAGACATACTATGAAATTTTTCACTATAACAGAATCGGTATAGGCACCACTTACACTATTTACCTTATAATCCTGATAATGACATACTAGTATAAGCAATGATCCAAAATTGATTTCCTTCCTTGGTTAGAGGTAATGAAGTTTTTCATTACATTGAATAAGCATAATAACTATATTCACTATGTAATAGTGAGCAACTACAAGAATTTTCTAACCTGTCTTTCCCACAATGATGTCATCAGCCGTGAAGCAATTCCTCTGAGCTTTGGTGTGCTCCCCAGCATGTGTATGACACGTAGAATCTGAGCTACACAAACCTGAAAGAAATTTTTTAAGTGTCAGTGTTATTTTATATGCCCAAGGACCAAGTCTAATGCATAAATAATTATTTTACAACCAAGTACAACAAGGAGATAATTGTCTAACTGCAATGTCAGAAATAAACTGGAATTTGTTTCCAAAAAACTTTAAAACATAAGTCCAAGGACATCTATCTTCTCATGACATATATAATGATGATACAGTATAGACAGTAAAGCATAACAAATATCACAACCCATCCAAAATATTACAAAGTTATGGTGAAGCTTAAAAATCAGTTAAGTAAGCCATGCATTCCTTAGTCTAAATATTTTTTCATAAATAAATGACCTTTCATTGATACAGTTTTCGTTTTACTAAAAATTTTTCATTCTGACCTTGTGTACACCAAGTGTGGGCAATGTATACAATATATCCCTGTAAAGTGCAGGTTCCAAAGGTCTTCCCAATTTAAATACCAGAACTGGGATAAGATTTGGAACCTAAAATAAAACAAACACAGGACATAAATTGGAATTTGTCAACATGACACCTTACATAAGACACTGAACTTGTCAGAACATATTAGAAACTCATACCTTTTTTGCTTTTTTTTGCTGCTTGATGAACCTGCCATATAATACAACACAATTTATTGCATTCTTTACTATACGATACAAAACTTCCATAGACTTGCCCTGAAGTGACAATAAGCGAAAGGAGACTTATTTACCTCCATTCCCTTTTTGATCAGATTTTCAGTATTTTCATACCAGTAGGTCCTACAGTTTTTGCTTGTGTACCTTCTTATCACTATGTGATTAAATCTAATCTTAAATTAGATTTAAATCTACTCATGATTTCCCACAGTACTTCTTCCTTTTGCCAGAGGCAGTCTTGGGCAACCCTATTGCATCTTAAAATAGCTCTCTAGCCAATAGGTTACTTCCTGCATTCTTCTACATTGTAGCTACATTGGATGACACATGGCAATCAGACCAAATGACATTCAACATAAATTATACCATATTCATAGTCCTTAGTTATAAAAGCAATCAAACCTGCTTAAAGACAGCCTACTTAAGCCCAGCCTTATCAGCTGTGATGAGAAGGTCATTTCAAGTTCTGTGTCCACTTTGATTTTGTTAGAAAGTTTATTTACAGGAGAGAGACATTAAGTGAAAGTTCTACAATGACCTCTATACTAACATCTACTAAACAGATACTAAGTTTGATATACAAAATTCCCAGGAAAAGTCTGAGCCCATGCTACTGTGAGGCCAGTTGAAGTCTACTTGTTTTGAACTGTGTATTTCAATTGTAATATCAGGCAAAACCCCAAAATGTTCTGGTACAGCAAAGTTGTTCCTCTCTCCACCTCCCTCATGGAATGAATAAACAATGCTTGAATTAATTTCAATATTATATTTATGCTAAATCTTCATCAAGAGTGTGATGAAGCTCCATGAAGTTGATATGACAATTTATTAGCTCCCAGTAGGCAGGAAGCAGCTTTGGAGTGGGAGGCACGCTGCCTGTCAACACTGCCTTCTGCATTCCCCACACTATCAGAGTACGCAGTAGTTCGGTCAAGTCTGTTTTCAACCTGAAAAAGGTTATGTTTTCTGGTTTTAAAACTAATTTGCATCTCAAAGACGACACTGAGGTTTCTCAAAAACTCTCCCTTTTAAAATAAAACATGCAACACAAAGTGATATTATTCAATAAATAAGCCTGAGAAGCATTCTCGATGATTTGGTGGTCTGATTTCTTTTTCTAAGCTACAGGACAATTGTTCTTCTTCAAAATCACAAGCTAAGAAAGGATAACAGGTTTCAATTCTGGGCTGAATTTTAGAAGAGGGTTGTCCAGTGGACAAGGCAGTGAAATGAGAATGTTTTTGAAAATGTTCAGTATTCTAGCATTCTTTGCTCCCGTAAGCAAGACAAAAGTACTGGACAATTCAGACAAGTGAAAGGACGAGTTTTTCAGATAAGTGCACAAATGTAGCTACGTTTCTGTTTACAAAAGCTATGAAATAAATTTCTCTCAAAAATCAGAAACACTTTTTAGAAAACATAGGCTAGGTTTTCAAAAATGTCATGTATTTTAGAAGGATTATAACTAATGATTTTCAATCACGAAGAATCTGTCCACAAGACCTGATCACTAAAGCTTCACTACAGCTAACCTCTGAAGTTTACATAATCAAACGAACAAACAAAACCAGCATCAAGTACCAACTGAGTAAGCCAAATCCAGTTCAACACATCCTTAAATATGTTTTCTAGCCAAATAAAAATGTATTTTACGTTTTTGCTTTTTAGTGCGCTCCCAGACCCAAATAACACAAAATAATGCATATTCACATGGATTTCCCAAAAAGTCATTCACCACTAAAATAGTTCATACACCATAAAAGAATGCATGTCTTCTACAGACTCGTAATCCTCAAATAACCATAACAGATCTTGTGCTACTATTCACCAGTGACCTCTCAGTCAGAACTAAATTTCTTCCCCTTGCAGCACAGCAATGGTTTCAGAGCATGAAATAATTTCTGCAAAAGAAAATTCATCCAATTATAAAGCCTGTATTAAGTCTATCATTAACAGCATACGTCACAGCAGTCTCTAGAGTGATTTGACTTAATACAGCCTAACAGCCCATGTTCTGCTCTTCATTCTTTAGCCTTTAACAAATATTTCTGGACTTTCTTCCACAGTGTTTCAGACCATTACTGCAAGATGCCTCCACTAAAAACAGATCCAAAATAATCACTTATCTTGCAAGATAAAAAGGCTTTTGCTCAGTGAAGAAGGAGGAGATACATACAGAGAAGCCCTCTACAGACTTTCTTAATGGAAAAGGTAAGGAAAAAAGAAAACAAATCATAACCAGAACAATGTCTGCAAAATCAATCATGACAGTAATTTTTAAATCTAGCAATGTTTTTTAAATGCTCCATTAATTTACTTCAGAGACAACAGATTCATTATAAAATGAACATTCACTGTGAAAATGGGAGCTACTGTTAAGGAACTCTGTGAAGAGCCGTAGTAAACATGACAATAATGAGGATAGCATTCTCGACGAACACTCTCTCTTTCTGACTGCTTTGTTTTGAAACACAATTCTTCAACTCAGATTTTGCATGCCAATCACTTGTGGCTTTTCAATTCAATATTCACAGCTACAACCACTGTGTCACTTTGTGAACCAGAACATAATGGAATTTCACTCGCAGTAGAATTAGTGAATATCTAATCACTTAAAAAAAACATACAAAAAACCCCACCATACAATTTTTCTTACACTATGATCTTCACTATGACATGTCAGCACTTCTATATATTCCTCTGTAGTACAGGTAGTTCAAAGTTTGGCTGCAAAGTGGACACTTCTTAATTTTGCCCTGTAGACATTTTATTTAACTTCTGAAACGCTAAGTACTGACGTCTTCTAGCCCAAGTTTACTTTGATTTGGATAGAATCCAAAGATTAAAAGAATTTAAAATACACTGGTTATATCTGCTACAAATATCTGGCTTTAAGAGTGTTTAAGTGCTGTTAACACCAAAGAACAGATTCAAGTTAATATAGATATGACTGTTGAAAAATAAAGTTGGGTTTAACAGCCACTTTTTGTTCTCTTCATCCCATACCCATCCTCTGATTCTTCTTCTCTTCTTGAGAACAGCCTTCTAACTACTATGCTGCGCACACCTTCCACTGCGTACTTCAGAAACTGCTCTAAGAAACTGAAGACTCAAAATATCTAAAAAGTTTGTTGTGATGAGCTTTTCACTTTGTTAGTTTATAGGATATTCCAACCATTTACTTTCACCATCTTTTATAAAGCACTATTTATTACACAAAACTGAATAAAACAGAACCAAAAAAAACAATTCCCAAGGTGTAACTCTGCCACCAATATGTTAGTGATAGTTGCCTGTACATTGCCCACAGAGTTTATTAATCATTTATTTCTCCCATTCAGGAGCTTCAGTGCTTTCTCCCCCTATACTATTATTGCAAGAGAAAGACACCACAAGTCTACGGTAATTCTTCTTGCCTTAGAGAGAGCATTGCACCTACAAGAAACAACGTGATAAACTTCCAATGCAATGACACACTGTAATAATCTCTGTGGAGCAATTAAGCAGACTCAGAACTAAAAAAACTTCTTAGAGGCAAGACATGCCAGGTGATGCCCAGTTTAAATAAGCCAGACAGTAAGTTCAAGTTCTACACCATTAAAATATTTGGGAATAAAAGACATAACGTAAAAGACAGAAATGCAGTAGATATTGCTAACTGGAGAATATTCAGGTGTCCTTGGTTGCACTTAACTAAAGACTGAAGAGGGAAACATCATCCCAATTAAGCGCATTACTCTTCTCATACAAAATTTTCAGGTATTACTCAGCAGAATGCCTTTCTCTAACTGAACTGATTGCTTTATGTGATATTATGAAAAAGACACTTGAATACCTTACATATGTTGCAGAGAAGTATTTTAAAACCGACAAAATAAAATAACCTAAAAGCTCTCCATTTACACACCCTGTTAGCAAAGAAAATGTGAGACAGTAAGACAGAGTTCTGCACTTTAAACCATGGTTTCTAATTCACACAGACTTCAGCTGATCACTAGGAAACAAAAAGTACGATGAAGCCTGAACTTCATCTTCTCATTGCCTCTGGACATGAACCACTCTTCCCAGCACCAGAGAGGACTTTTTCACAAGCTTGAAGGGCTTCTTAGTTCCAAAGTAATCAGACCACTCAACGAGATGTGTCCACCAATCTTTTTTACTGTACAGGTGAACAAAAGCTTTGGCTTTAAATAAGAAGAACAAAGTAGAAAAACCCATTCACATAAACACTAAACATAGCTTACGGTTAAATTACGCTCCCTGTATCTGTGTAAAACTTCTGTAATTCTGCCTGACTTGCACTTTGGTTTGTCTCTAAAAGTGTTCCTTTAAATATTCTAGATTCCTCTACTGAAATTCACAACAGTCATTCCCTACAGTCAGACTTCAACCCATTCTGCTCAGGTGCCGTATTGCTTCAGTAATTTTTTTTCAGCAAGTTACCACTTTTTTTGAATGACTGCTAAATTACATTTTGAACAACTATATCAAATAGTTAATCAACAAAGTAGTATTCCTTTCCTTTTTCTGTAATATGTCACTAATTCATCATACAACTCAAAGTCCTGATGCAACAAAGCTAGTTAGAGAGTCTATAGACAAAAAAATCCACTCCAAAAAGCCTGGAGTTAACTTTGTGCTTTTACATAGCTAGCTAGTCACAACAAGAAATCCTGCTGCAGTTAGGATCAGAATTGAAGGAAATTTTCCCACAGTAGGGCAGATGTATGCCTTATCTACCCTTTCCCTAGAGAAGAATTAGTTAATTTACAAAGACCTGTAACTCTGGACCTGTCAAACTACTCATAGCTGGGATACTACTCATACTAGTTTTGAATGTTGACTCACAGAAATATTTTCAAGAACAAACTATCCTGGCTTTCCTTTTATATAACTACACCTGTGCAGTTCATTTTGCTTACTCCTGCCATTTGAACACAATTAGGTGCTTCCACCTTACAGTGAGAAAATGAAGTTTTAATAACTCCTTTGGGAAAAAAAAAAGAAAAAAGTAGGTCAACAAAGCATTCTTAAGGTACCTTAAGCTGTGTGCTTCCCGTTTCTTGGAGTTACAAGAAATAATACAACTGGAAGACTAATTTTTGACTGCTGGCTTAGGATCATATTGTCATGCTCAGATCACATTTTTCTTCACTTCTAAGTTTTATATTCTTCCCTTTGTCACTGATTACCTCCACGCCCTTTCATTAAGCCAGAGCTCTAAATGGCATGTAAGAAATAAAGTGTCATTTTCCAGCAAAACCATTCTATTCCTAACATGCCTGCTTATTAAAGGCACTGAGGTTACTTATTTTTAGGCTACCAGCTTTCCAATTTGTTCTTAAATAGTAGTCAAAATTGTAACTTTTTTAAAATCTTGTGCTGCAGAGCCTGCCAACTCTTTGAAAAGAAAGCAGTTAAAAAAAAAACCAGAATGAAATAAAGCCTGTCTTTATGGTATAAATTAAATTTGAATTGCTACTTCTCCATTTTACAAGTAAGATATGACTGTTTCTATATAACGCCTCCTGCATTATATTGCTGTTTCCAGAAAACCTCCTTTGTCTTTCCAGGTTATGGAGAAGAGTTTAAGCATCCTGCGTATTTCTGGCTTGAATTCAGTACTGAGGCAGAGAAAGACTGTGCACATATTTTTAAGAAGCAAGAATAAAGATGTCACAAGGGACTTGGCAGTCTTCCAGTAATCACAGAAAAACACAGAGAATAATTCATGGGGTCACCAGAACTCAGAAATGGTTTGGTAGCCTCTTTTCAGCTTCCTCATGTTGTATTTTTATACTTACTAGACAATATCAACAAATAAGCCAGTCTTTTTCCTAACTCTAAACAACTAAAATATACTCCAAAACACAGACATAATACATATTTTGTTGTAATTGACACACAAAAAGTGAATTCCAAACAGCTGAGGGTCTATGTGCGCACACCTCTGTGCAGGATGAGGGTCAGTCTGCATCAGCAATGGCAGCACAGCAGCAACGGCAGCGCAGCAACAGCCGTAGAAGCTCGTATGTCCAAATGTCTGCAACTGGTGAGACTTTGGCTCTAGAGGTTACTCTACACAATGACCATGCACCATTGCTGGAGAGATCCTTACTGTACCCACGAGGAGTGCCACTTGTTGGACCACGGGTCATGAAGCTGTGACAGCCTTGCCCTTCTTGGGCTGCTAAGTGCAGTTCAATTCCTGAAAAAAACCTGCACTAACAGTAAGTCTTTACCTGAGAACAGTCAGCCTTGGCTATTTCTGTAGTAGTCTGAAGGACATCACGAAGAGTGTCTCCATTTTCTTGGATCAGTAGATAAGCCAACAAAAGAAAAACATGGGCAGGGACTTGAGTGCTAACAGGTAGCAGTGATTTCACTGAAGATAACCATTTAGTAACTGCAGACTTCTCTTTCATGAGTTCTATAATCTTCCAGGTTGTGTACAATGAACTGTAAGAGCTGGTCATAGGGAAAAGGAGTTTGCAGGACACCTGAGAACAAGTGAAGCAAGTGAAAGTCTTAATCAAACAAATAAGGTATCATGAAAGAATGAACATAATATCCAAGTTGTCATCCAAAACATTTTTTATGGCCCCAATATTGCAATAAATGTAAATAATAAACTGCAATACATTTCTTTGAAATCCTTTCTATGAATTCTTGCACTATGGGTTGATAATTTCATACTCAGGAGTTCCCACTTTATCTGACATCCATCACTCCTGTTCCTGTTGGTGACTGAAGTGCCACTTCCTCACTGAAACTGACATAATAAAACTGGAGTATATTAAAAGCTTAAGTTCCTGACAATGACTGGAGAATCACAAAAGTTTAACTATCATTTATATTGTTTTCAGAAAACTGTCTTAACTTTTAATAATACTTAATACCTCAGTTTAGGTTAATCTGTTTTTACATTTTCTGTTTAACTGATTTGTTTCTCAGAACAAAATGAGCTACAGTTGCAGTCACAGAAGATAACATTTAGCAGCAGGCAAGTAGTAAAATACAAACGGGGAATCTTGGATCTTCTTACAGGTAAGAGTATATACGTTATAAAGTTCCTGCAAATAAAGTTTAAAGTGATTCATTAAAAGAGAAAAGTTTAATCCAAGACAAGCCTTTTCTTTACTATTCATTCTTTGCTTCCTTAGAAAGTACAATGTTTTCAGAAACACCTCTCCACTATCATGACAGTAGTTAGCAGGCAGTAATTAGGTGAAGAACACATATATAAAGATCAGGTCAAGAAAGTACTTGAAAAGATGTCTCCAAATGAACATCAAAAATGGAATTCAGACTCTAAAGGGCAGAGAAAAGAGATTTTCAGTGGCAAAAGCTGCTCTAAATGGAGAATTTCATTTTAATCATGCTGTAATGTAAATTTATTTTGGCCAATGGAAGGTAGAATGTCACTGTATTTTAGATTACCTTTTAAAAATAACATTAAAATCAGCTTATTCCATACAGATTACTATTAGTGTATGTGAAAAATTCAGCAGTCTATAATGCTATCTCTTCTGGCTGGCAAGATCACTTGGAGCCAAAAACCTCTTCTGAATACAGCTGTGAAATTGTCATTTATTGAAAAAGGTAATTAAACTTTATCCAAGGACATACAGTGCCCTAAGAAGAGCTTCAGAATCCGTAACATGTGCTGCTTAGTTACCTGCCTCTAGAAGATAATAGGTCCTGAAATCAAGATCAGACTATTAAAGGGGTTTTGTTGTTGTTTTGGGTTTGTTTTCTTTGTTGCTGTTGATTGTTTATTTTAAACGCCTGAAAAAAACCCTGCTAAAATTGGCAGAGGCTGAAATATTATATTTCCCATTCCCCATTACATCCCCCAAAGAGTTTGCTTCAACGTACTCGCTCCCTTCTCCCTTTATTTCATCTGCATCTAAACAGGCTATGATCATAATTTTACTGTAATACTGCATTCCATTCAAGTGGGTTGGGTAGAAAATTTCAGTCTGTCAACACAAAGATACTATATACATATAGATATATTACATACACATATTACATCAGAATAACATATATAAATCCCTCAATAGCAAAACATAAGTGAAGGTTAGCCCCATTCTAACTTTCAAAATCATGGGACTACAAGTAGAACAATTCTCCTCTACCATCAATGTAAAAAAAACCACCAAAAACCCACCAAAACCAAAAGCCACTAAAGAACATATAACTTGTGTGTGTGGTTAAAAGCAAAGGAGCGGCATGCTCTCTACAGAAAAGTGGGCAAATACCCATTGAAGACTACAAGATCCTTTCCAGGATTCTAAGGCATGCAGACATAAAGGTCAGAGCTCAGTTAGAACTGAAATTGGCCAGAAATGTCAAGAAGAAGAAAGGGTTATTCAGATACATGAGTAGTTAAGCAGAAACACAGGGAAGACATAGGTGTCCCAGTGGACAACACACTGAGCGCAGGGTCAGCAGCATGTCACTGCAGCTAAGAAGGCAAACTGGATCTTGAGTTGCATCCATGGGGGCACTGCCAGCAGTGAGAGATGTGACCATTCCACTTCATCAGCACTTGTCAGACTGCACATGGAGTAGTGTGTCCAGTTCTGGTCCTCACAGTTCCAAAACGGATGCAGACAGACTGGAGAAGGTGTACAGGAGTGCCATGAGTTAGGTCTTTTCACCCTGCAGAAGTGAAGGCTAAGGGGGATGCACCACTGCTTTCCAGTACTTGAAGGGCAGTTATTAGGAGGAAAGAAGCTCTCTCTTCACAACCAACCACATGAGAGGGCAAAGGGCAACAGACACAAGTTGCCTGGGAGAGGGGCAGGGATAGCTTTACACTACAAGACATTTTTGACAGTGAAGACAAACATTCACTGGAACAACCTCTCCAGGGACATGGTGGAGTCCCCATCACTGGAGGTTTTAAAGATGTGACTGGACAGGTACTAGATAATCTCATCTAGGCTCCCGTTCCTATGAAAGGCTGGATCAGATGATCTTCCAGTCTGGGTTGTTCTGGGATTCTAGGAAAATATACCACAACTTAATCATGTTTGTACTTAAATATTTTTATTCAAAGCTTTTTCACTGTGGACATAACATTTGGGGTTTCCTACCTCTTTTTGTGCCCATTTCCAGGGTGAGAAAGGTCTAAGAATAATTCAATCATGATTTTATTCTCTTAGCGTTGATCTGATCCCACAACAAAAATGGGCTGAACTTACGGGAACATTAAAGAGAAAGTCCACGGTTTTTAATCTTTTAGTTGAGAACCAAAGGTTATTGGCATGCTTATTATAGATAATGAACAGGCAAAATAAGTGCCTGTCTCCCCATTCTAATTGCTGACCATATAATACCAAAGACCTTCCATGCTACTTGCTATGAACTCCGCAAGGATCAGTAAGACAGAAGTAAAGAGACTGTTTGAGAATTCCAACCAAAGACAAGTGTTTCCAGTTTAACATGGCTAACAGAAAAAGACAGTAATAAAAAATGATTTAAACCCTTCAGAGAAAAGCTTTCACATGCTTTTCTGAAGAAAAAGAATACCAGAATTAGTACAAAGTTCTGTTACAGAAAGCCAGTATAATACAACGTACTGTAATCTTGTCCTACAGTAACCCAGTAGTCACGTAAGACATTAAAATAGCTTCTAAAACACAACAGAAAACAAAACAGGTGGGTCAGTGACACAGGGCATAGAGGACCAAAGTGCTTCAAAAACCTCTCACAGAAAAAAGCCTCCAGTGGCATCTGTACAGGCTGTCACCCAGTAAGCCCCATTAGAAGGATGTGAGCTCTACTTAAAACCATTCCACACCTATTCTTTCAAAGCAGAATAAGAAGTGTAGGCTTTAGTGAACTTTTTCATTAGGAGTACAAATGGGCTTGCCTTTTCAAATTTTGGAAATAGAAGATGAAGTTGGCGAGGTATTCCAGGACAAGGAGACATGGCAGAACTCAGAATTGGCATTCTGTCTCCAACTTGTCACATTACCACCCTCCCTACACAGAATAACAGGAGTGTAAAGCAGAGAGCGAGTTTAGCTTCCCACTTCTAAGTATATCTTGATCAAAGAGACTTGCTGTGATGGATGACAGAGAAGTGGGACATAAGTACATAACAACAAACAAACAAACAAAACAAACAAAAAAACAAACCCAAAACCTCAACACACACACACAAAAGAAAAAACAAAACAAAAACAAACAAAAAAACCCCAATAGCACAGAGAAACAAAGTAAATACACAGAATCCTGTTTTTGTAAGTCCTGTTACTTGCTTAATAAGGTAGGTGAATTCTTCAATCTATACAGCCTCTTAGAGTAAAAAAATCCTATTTGCTAAGTAAAACAATATTTAGCTTACAAACATGCTTTCACTTCACTAGTAGTCTAGTTTCATGGACTATACATACTTCCAAGTGTTTCCATAGATTCTATGACCCAAAGAAGCTCACACATGCAGAGCCTTTCCAAGCAAAAGGACAATGCAGCAAAATTGTTAAATGCCTCTCCCACCTGCCCCAAAAGAAGGAAAAAAAAACCCTTATCACTTTACCAATTCCTGTTTATCATTCAGACCTTCCTCCTGTAATACTCCCAAAAGATTTACAGCCAGCTGCTGCCTGGTAGTTCCAGAGTCATCCCCTACAAGGCAGTCTCCAACTGTTGTAGAAGATAAGATCTGTAGCACAGGCATCACCAAAATAAGGGCTGTGGTTGAGATGTTCTTGGTTTCTGAACATGAAAGGACCTTGTAGGCTATTGAAGACAAGGTGGAGGGAAAAAAAAAAGTCACATAGGAAAAAAAGAATCAATATAATTTGTACTGCATGACACAGACATCTCTAGGAAACACTCCAGTCAAGCAAAATAACAGTCCCAGATTTACAGTATGTGTATACTAGAGTTGAAGGGTAAAAGATATTTTGGTGAAACTCCATTTTTATTAAGAGACCCACACACTTCTGTTGTTTATAGCAAAGTGGCTGCTGATGGCAGCAAGAAATACAATAACAGAATGTAGTAGACCTTTAGTTTTACTGGAATAACTGCATTAATCAAAACTGCTAAGTCAAAAGCACAGCCAAACATTGCCATGACTATCAGGCCTGCTCTCAACACCTACCAAAAGAAATCATTCAGGCTGCACGAACCTCAGCTGAGAACATCCTGTTGTTTAAATATATATGCTCCAAGATAGGGAGGAGCTTAAAAAACAGTAATATCCACGGGAAAAGTCAGCGTTGCATGAAAAATTATCTTTATTGCCATTACTTTTTAAATTCAGGAAAAATTCTACTTCTTAAAAAAAAAACATTTCACCACCCAATCCAACTCCAGGAGAGTGCAGGGCTTATTTTCATAAACATGAAGATGCAAAGACACAGTTTTAAGAGTGTGGATTCCTTTATCACAAGAAAAGTTTTACCTAGACTCAAGACAGGCTTTTGTTGACTTTCCGGTGTTTGCAGCAGCAGAAGCGCCAGCCCAATTATACATCGGTTGACTGGAAATACCTATGGGAAAAAGGCACTGTTTCAGTGTCATTAAACAGTACAAATAAGCAACTACCAGAACACTGAAAGGACTATCTTAATGAATCACACTGAGTGCACATGTAGTGACAGAGCAATCAATGAAGAATATGAACAGTACAGAAACAGTATTCTAACTAAATAATTACAACTTTTTAATTTATTACTTTGTTCAAACCATTTTAGATCAGTTTAAACCAATTCCTAAAATAAACGATGAATTGATTAAGTTAAGTTTTTGACTTCTGAAGGCCTTCAACCAAGAAGTAAAATTAGAAGTTTTTGAAATAACACTGGTTGCCTGCAAATGAATGCCATGTATGAATGTATGTACTGCCTTAAATATGAGATTCTTTAGATTTAATAAAACTATTTTATTTTTTTTCCACACATGCTCTTACCTCTTTTAAGAGCTCAAAGTTGTCCTCTATTAAGGAGATCAAAGACGAGCATTCTCCTGTTACATTTAAACACACTTCACAGAAGCATAGCAGTTGCACACAAAACTGAGATAACTGAACTTTCCAAAACACAGGATAGCGTAGTAGGCTGAGGAATAGCTCTTGCAGATAAGACAAGGCTTCTGTAACTTGCAATAAGTCTTTAAGCTGTAGAGAGGTAGTTAAAACAAAACAAAGCCAAAATGCATGATGATTTAGTTTCCCCTGTATATACACACAGAATTTAGAATTAGTTCTATTAGCTCTGCTATGTTCCCATTGCAAATAGTACTAAATCTTCAAAGAAACTCATTTATAGACTAAACCCAGGGATCCCTGATCCATTCCCTAAAAAAAACCCAAAAAACCAATTTATGTACTTGTGGAGAGAACAGGATTGCGATGAACAATCCATCCTGCATTTCTGTAGGCCCAGCCTTAACATAACCGGGCACAAACAGTGTGGGAACACTGAACTATTTTGATAATGGACCTTCTGGTCTGAAACAAAGAGAATCCTGTGCCAAAATAAGGGAGGAGTCCAAGAAGGTAAATAATGATTTCACACTGCGTGGACGCCTGTAGTAATCCAATTAAAAGTGTGTTAGTAATGCATGTTTAGTTCCAATAGCTTGAGAGTAATCATGAACTGGGTGTATTGGAAGTGTATAAAAGGGTAGCTTATGTAAATAAAGTGGAACACTGTTGATTACATTGGTCGTTAGCAGAATTTGTTCTGAACCCCTCCGTCTACAAGTACTGCTATTCAATATTTTTTAGTAAAATGAGAAACATGCGAAAGAACACAAAGACTTCATAGTAGCTAATGAGAAAAAATCCTTTTTACTCAAAAGCAATAGCAATTCATTCAGTCCTCAAGATTCTTGCAACAAGATAAAAACAAACTGTTTGGGGATTTCATTGAAATCAGAAAGCAGAAATCAGGCAAATATTCTTATAACAGAAACATCTGGCTCTGGGATATTTCCTCTATAATGTAACAAAGATTTTGAACATATGTCTCTAAAGAGAAAGGCAGTGGTTTTACCTGCTTATAAAGCACCATGCAAGCTACTTACTACAAAAATGAAAAGCTGAAGTGCAATACCCAAAAGTAATATCTCCATACTTGAAAGCCAACTAAAGAGGTTAGCTGAACAAGAAGCAGGTTGCCTCTAAGTCCCCATGTGTTAGATGACAGTTCTTGAAAATCCTAGTTCCAGACAAACTATTCCAATACATACTCTGGAGCCAGCATGTAACATAACATCCTGATTTTTATTCCCTTTTTGTTCTATAAATAATCTGTTCTAATCTGAAGCCTCATGTCCGCTGAATTTATCAGCAGAAAAGTCTGCAGGTGAAGCGATGTCCTTTTGACAGCTAAATTAGGCTAAACTGAAAAGAAGGAGAAGAAGAACCTGAGGTTCAGAAAAAGAAGAGGAAGGAATTGACAGATTATAAAACAGTCCATCAAACAGGCTTCTTGAAGGAAGTACTTTCCGTTGTGAAAGTTGTATCTCAGGCAAGACAAAAAATGTTCAAGCATTAATATGAATTGAAAAACATACAACTGACTTCTAGTTTAAAAAAAAAAAAGAGCCAATGTGCATGGAGAAATGAAAGGTTCATAACTGATTTTTTGAAGTCTTCTTCAATGCCATTTTATGGCTAAATGTTACCAAGTCTGAAGCTTGGTCATACATTCAAGGCACAATGTTATACTGAAATTCAGATAGAATCAAGACAAAATCAGAAATGTCCCTGTGACTAGAAAAGGTCAGCATGTACCTGTCATCACAAGGAGTAGACCTGAACCAAGATAAACATGTATGACACAAGTTACAGTTTTACCAAAGGACTGTGAAAAGTAGCTATGAGTACAAAGAAGACTTTACTAGTAAAATGCCCCACAAGAAAGATGATACCAAATATCATCAAAACAAGCCAACTTAGCTTTACCTTATTTATATTAACAAACCCTCTCTCCATGGCAATAAGGCCATACACCTCATGTTTGACTGAACATATCTGAAACTGAAGATACTGTCCTAATATCACAAGAGGCAGGAAAAGGTATGTAGGTACAAAAAAGCATAACTTTGATGTCACATCAAAGCATGAGGCAAAGCTGAGCTACTAAGTTTAACCAATATCCTAGACCCATAACCAAAGTGAATAAAAAGATTAAAATCCCTAGCTCCTAGAATATATTGCTGTGCAACTTAAAAACAGATTTAAAAGCTTCAGCATACGCCAGAAAGATTAAATTTTGTCTTAAAATCCAGTACTCTGTCTCTTACAAAGAGTGAGAAAAGAATATCTAGAAGTACTTAAATCATACTTGTCATACAGTTTGTTTCATTTTAATATTATCCATTTTAAGTTAAAAATCACATGTTTCTGACAATATCTTACCATTTAACAACATTTTCTCATTACTGCTTTTCTAAGTTTACTGTATGTTTACTGAGGCAACTAGTTGTAAATAAGTATGGTAAACATGTTTTTCAATTTCCACCCTACCAGGTGTATCAGATTTGAACAATTAAAATTTTACCTTCTATCAGAAAGAGACAGTTTGTTAGACTTTTGGACTACCAACAAATCAGACCCACAGAAAATGGAACAAGCTGTATTTGCACACTTGGAAGATAATAATAATTTTACTATCAATGCTCTGATAACATATATTTTTAAAAGGCGGGGTCAGGCAACAACTGTACCTGAAGGTGTGGAATCAAATCACACAGAAGTTGAAGAATCTCACGTTCCAGCATGGAAGGTGCGTCTTCATGCTTTGGCCCATGAGGCTGAAGTAAGATCTTAAGTAAACCCGTACGCAGTTCTGCATATTCCCGTAACTGAGATGGTTCACAATACAGGTATCTTAGAAATGGAGCCATTATGCCAACACATGAACTCTCTGCCCTGCAGTTCAAGAAATAAGTTTGCCATGACCGGTTTCTACTGAAAGTTTAACAAGCAACAAGAAAAACCCAGGCAATGTGACATTATCCGCAAAAATTTACAGGATGCAATTAACAGAAAAGAACAGGATTACTAAATCTCACAAAAAAACCTGGTCTTAGTGGGACAACGTACTGTTACGAGAACTTATACAGGAACCATACCATGAAGTGCAATATTGAAAAGACTCGATATTTAAGCATGAATAATACTCAACATGTATTTGCAGGTTATGACACTCTTAATTTTACTTTTTCCTCCATCAAGATTCAAGAAGTACCTTCCCTTGCTGACTGTTTTGAGAGACTAATGTGCCATTCTGAAGTAGCATTTTCACAACACCATTCAGAAATATCTTTTTAAAACACATAAAACTTCATTAAAAAGGAGTCATCCATTACTTACCAGATTTTGCACAGTGATCTTAATTTTTTACTGGGAAGCCATCTCAGTTAAAGCAGTTCCTGTTTCATGTAATTGTTTTATCACAGAACAAATCTTTCGGCTTGACAATATTAGGAATACAAGCTGTCCATGCCATTATTAAAACAATCAAATAAAGCTCATGGTCAACACATTAACAAATACAGAATCACAGAATCATTTAGCTGAAGTCCAATCATTAACACAGCACTTCCATGATGAAATTTTTCCTAAGAGCCAATCTAAACCTCCCTTGGCACAACATGAGGTCGTTTACTCTCATCCTGTCACTTGTTACCCGGAGAAGAGACTGACTCCTACCTGGCTACAATCCCTTTAAGGTAGTTGTAGAGAGTGATAAGGTCCCCCCTCAGTCTCCTCCAGGCTAAACAATCCCAGTTCCCTCAGTCACTCCACACAGGACTTGGGCTTAAGACCCTTCACCAGCTTCACTGCCCTTCTGCGGACACAATCCAGAGCTTTAATATCTTTTCTTTAGTGATAAGGGGCCCAAAAACTGAACAAGGGATTTGAGGTGCAGCTTCAGCAGTGCCAAGCACATGGGAAAGATCCCTTCCCTGGTCCTGCTGGCCAAACTACTGCTGATACAAGCCAGGATGCCACCGGCCTTCTCGACCACCTGGGCACATTGCTGGCTTATGTTCAACCCCTGTCAACCCAAGGTCCTTTTCCTCTGGGTAACTTCCCAGCCACTCTGCCCCCCAGCCTGTAGCTCTGACTGTTGTTGTTGTGATGCAAGGACAGGACCTGGCACTTGGCCTTGTTGAACCTCACATAACTGGCCTTTGCCCATGGATCCAGCCTGTCCAGATCCCTCTGCAGAGCCTTCCTGCCATCCAGCAAATCGACAGGGAAGCATGAGTCTGTTTTAAACACTCAGTCTTGATGCAAAGCTGTAGGAAGAACTCAGTAACTGGTCTACATCACCATATGTGGAGCTTGTTTATGTCACGCTTATGGACACTGTTCAGTAGTGGACTTGATAGCATTAGGTTAATGGTTGGACTTGATGTTCTTAAGGGTCTTTCTCAACCTAAATGATGTTATGATCCTATATTCTCAGTCTAGCACTTTATCCACAGAAACCTTGAACAAAAAGCAACAAAGGAAATATAAAATATTTCCCTTTTCAGTAAAGCAACTCCTTTTAATTCAAAAGCAAAAAATCCACAGTTCATTCCATCATTCATAAATCTGATGAGACTCTTCATGAGTCCCATCGATTTAGCAGTTGGGTGAAAGAACAAGTGTGCAAAGTGCAGTTGGAAAATACTCTGATCAATTAAATTGATCAAGCAGTTTTTGCTTGGAAGTCTTACTGGTGATCAGGTAGTCTAGGCCCACTAGAAATTTAAGAAATTAATAAATTTATTTCTTTACCCACAGCAACAGAATACAGAAGCCAATCTCTCTGCACTATTACTCGGTTATTAGTCTTCTAGAAAACAGAAGAGGGATACTTTTATCTGAAAAGCACAGATATAGGTGTAAAATCACTGAAAACATTTAGCTTTAAGGTTGCTACAGTATTTGTTATTTTATACTGAAACTCTAATGGACAAGTTCCTTGGAGATAAGCATGAAGAAATGTTGAAATTGTTGGCATTTGGGTATTTGTTCACTGCTAAAGATGTTTTACAATAAGACTGTGATTTTTTCTAGTTTTTTTGATTAAGAAGCACACATTGTTTTTCAAGACCTCTTCTTTTACCATGAGATGTAATCATCTGCACTTTTCCATCATCTTCCCATCATTTTGCATAGATGAGTCAAAGTTGCCTTGTATTAATTTTTTTGACTAAGCAGTCAAAATTGACAAAGCTTATAAGCAAAATTGCTTATTTAAAAAAAAAAAATTCCAAAGGTGCTATCAGTTTTGCACCAATTATTCTATATCCATAAGAACTTTACCTACATAGTTAATAAAAAGTTATAAAAAATGATTTTTTATGGATTATTCTAGTAATTAATTATTTATGCAATTATTTTAAACATTGAAATGGTGTAATCAAATTTTACTATTTTCTTTCACAAAGGACAGAACTCCTTTAAAATAGTTACACTGATATGATTCAGTTATCTACATTTGCTAGTTTTTAATTATTCATTCATTTACCTCTCTGGACACTGATGGAAAAACAATGTTATCTGTTGTAGTAGAACTGGCCAGCAGTCAGGTCTGTTTTCAAGGACAGTGATTAATGGATGGGGAACGTTCCTGAAACACAAAGAAATCACAGTTTTATCTCTAGTGCAGAAAGAACTATGCAAAACAACTATGTTCAAAAAGTGCAGCTGTAGACAACAGACAATTTAACCTCTTGGTTTTACAAACTCCCCTTACCAGCTTTGCTAAGACGGCTGCACTGTCAAGAGAGTATATTTTCTCAGAACTTCAGGAAACAAGATTAAAACAGAATATCTCTATTTGAAAAAGTATTGGTCTCATTCTTTTTTTGTATGTAAATTAAATAAAATCTAAGGATCACTGTTCAAGCCTGATTTGAGTCACTGGTAGCAGCACTAGGCTGTAGCACTGAGCTCCAAAGTAATATCCACAAATAAAACTGAACCACTTGTCACACATCATCTGTTCAGTCTTGCAAGCACAGCTACAAGCCTTCAGCACCTTCCTACTGTAATTCCTTCCAAACTGTAAATATTTTACTAAAGTGACAGAGTCTTTTATAATCTGTGTACAAAGACTAGTAAAGCTAAGGTTATCGTTTCATTTCAGCTTTCCAAGACGACAGCATGCAAGAGGCAGAAAACCATACCAGCACCTTCAAAGTGAATAGCCCTTAAAAAGACATATAGGATTACAGCTGTTGATTATTTCAATACCTTTGTCAAATTTTAAAAATTAATTACCTTTCCTAGTCATAAGAATATGTCTTCAGTCATCACTTAAATGCTGCTATGACACTGAAGGCAGTGGAACCTTCCTAAAGTCAGCACATGCGACACATCAAGTCTAAAATGAAAACAGCTTACTATATAGAAAAAAAGGAAGCCTTTTATGACAGATTTTGAGTGTTCTGAAACTACTATAACTGCACCAAACTGGATGACGAAAGAAATCAGCTAAGCTCCATAGTGAACAGTGATTAATAATGAAACACCAAAATGTATAACCCAAAAAAGTCCATCTGATAATGCTAATAGCGGTAGGAAAAATGAGGTTTGTACATGTGATTTATTGTCAACACTAACTTGGGACTTGCCAGAACAGCACTGTAAGACACACATCTTTAAATGACATTACAGTGCTACAACCCTAAAATATTGCCAGTGGGTTCAGGATAAAGCACAATGCACCACCAGACACAGCAGTTACCCACTCACTATATGTAAGTGGTCAGGGAAACAAAAGATAATTCTTATATGAGGTGCAACAGTAAAACATGTATTATTTTTAACTTTTGGGTCATCTCAACTTTTTTGTTACATCTCTGAATACAAGAGAGCTCCAATTGATTCAAATGACAAATCCAGAGACAGACTGTTTTTTTGTATCATGAAACAATGTCTGCAGTCAACACACTTTTCTGAGGAGGCAGATGTGACCCTGGTCCCTTCAGAAAGCTGGAATAGCACATTTCTCCATCAAACATGCATTTTTAAAGCGTTTTTCTACCTCCTCTGAATTTTGAATTCAGAAAGTTGGCAGCTTTCCAGAATTTAAAAACAGTACAACAATGCATGGTGAATCATTGCAAATAATGTAAAATACTAGTTCATTAAAAAAAAAAAAGTTAAATATTTTTCAGAAAAAAATTATAGCCAAAGTTCTGGACATGTGGAAAATAGCCCACCCATACTAAAAATGCTGACAGGAGCCCCTCCTAGGTCAAGATAAAACCTGTTTATTACAGAAAAGCAAAGGCTATGCAAGAAAGCAAAGGAAAAGCTAAAAATGTACTCTTTACTTCCCATCAGCAGGCAATGTACAGCCAATTCCTGTGAAGAAGGGCTTCAGTATATGTAGCCATTGCTTTGGAGGACAATTGCCTTAATAATGAATGCACTCTGCACTCCTTCCTTTTAGCTTTTATTCTTGAGCAGAAGTCCTGTGGTATGAAAGATCTCTATCCCTTTGGTCAGTTTGGGTAAGCTGTCCTGGCTGTATGCCCTCTTGAAGTCTTGACCACCCCTACCTCACTGGCCTTTAGAGGGATGTCAGTGGGCTTGAGGATGGCACTGCTCAGCATTAGCCAAAACACTGGTGTGTTATCAATACTGTTCTGGCTGCAAATACACAGTATTGTGATGGCTGCTAGGGAGAAAGCTAACTGTATCCCAGACAAGCACAATAAAACAAACAAAACCAAAACAAACCAACCAAACCTAAAAAAAAACAACAACAAAAAAACCCCCCAACGATCACAAAATGCCCAAATCTGCAAGACATTACTTTCTTTCATTTCTTTTCAGGAACTGCTCATGATATTATGTCATCATAAGAAGCTGTATTATAAAACTAATTCTATTGCCCAGAATTAAAATTGACCTAAGCCAAATTTATTTATTACCCTGTAATACTGGTGACAATAGCAAACCACTTGAGAACATACTGTGTAAGTGTAAGTCTGCTGCTTATTTTCGGTTGTCTATTACTTTACTTTAAACCATTCTGAATTTCCAAATTTCACCTTCCTTGTACATTACCAGCAGTTTCTCTTCTGGTAGGTGGTTAGGGAAAAAAAGCAATTATCTTTCTTCACCATACTGGGCAGAGGCTATTTCTTTATTCCAGCCACATCCTACTATCTTCTTTTTCACATAAAGCCTGAATTAAGTTGCTTTAACTTAGTTTCTTCTGCCAGGAGACTTTAAATATGTTTATTCACTACTAAAGAGAAATTTTCAAAATGAGTTCCATCTTACTACCCTTCATTATCTGCCTTTTGCATTAAAACTGCTCTATAAGAGGAGACTTTGTAAGAAGGCCCAATGTACCTAGAAAAACAAAGGATTTCAGGAATGCAAGAATATCCAGTACTCCAAAGCCTGTTTCACTCTTCTTCACTATTTCATTTTGCTTAATCAACGACATGACTCTTGTCTTTTAAATAACGCATTTTATATCCTTAAGCCATTATAGCTGTAGCCTCCTACAATGATATCTCTCAATTGCATAAAAAGACACTCGAAAAATGTTCCTGACATCTACCAAGCTGGAACATTCTCCAGAAGATATAACAGAGGGTGCTAATGCCGGTACTGACTCATGGTTTCTCGAGAGCTGAATAAAGTCACTAAGATGTTCCCTTGAAAAGTCTGCAATTGCATGACAGGCAGGTTTAGATAAGTAGCTCTAGATGCATCTTTAAGTAATTTATTTTTACAGGTATATCATCTTAACAGCAAAGGTATTGAGGAACTTGAATTTCATAACAGGAATAAAGCAAGAAAAACAAGTGAGAGATTCACAGTCTTAAAATACTTATTGTGTTCTTGCACACAGCCTTCATCTTGCCATTGCCACCATAAGTTCAAAAAGGACAATCTTACCCCTGTACTAGAAAACTCCTTAAAACTGTCAACCAAAAAAATAATCACAGAATTAGAGAATCATTTACATTGGAAGGGACCTCTCAGATCATCAACTCCAACCCACACACTCAAGCATAGTCAGCAGGTAACCAGAAAGCTACCCATTCTCACACACAGTCAAGTTCTGGTATCTCCAAGGATGGAGATTCCACAACTTCTGGGGGCAACTTGTGCCAGCACTTGATTACCTGCACCGTGTAAACAAAATAGAACACACACACACAAAAAAAGAATAAGACTGAAAACAAGTATTAATGGGTTTTTTTCCTGAAAATCAGAAATTAGATATTATCACATCTAATAAAACTCATGTGACACTAACCTGATTCCATACAGATTCCACACAGATGCATCTCCATCTTTTCCCAGTTGAATAGCTTGAATTTGTAGTAACTTGCAAATAGTTTTTACTAAACCGTGCACATTCCTGTTGACAAAAAGAAATACATCACCATCATGTATACAGTCATATTAGTTGATTCTTAAATAACAGAGAGAACAAAACACTTGAAGCCTGGACTTCTTAAGGACTCTTCACATCTGCCTACACAGATTTGGGCAACTCGTGCATCCATATACCTTTATTTTCCTTTTCACATAATGAACAAAATAGAAGAGAGAATAATTAATCAATCAATTAAAACTTTTGCTGGTTTGCTTCTACCATATATGACAAATAGATTTGCTTCCCCCAGCTTAACTCAAACTGGTGCATTTAGTAGGTTAAAACCAGAAAATTAGCTCTTCTCTGAGTGCAACTGTACACGTAAACATGAAGCATGGTACCCGCATTTCAACAATGCCACTGTCTCAGAAGTGAAATCACATTTCAGAAAAGACACAATACATCTAGTTTGTGCTGATTTTTGATCTCAAGAGAAAAGGACTATACAAAACAGATACATACAGTTATTTTATCTCCCTTCTCCTATGTTACCTAATTTACCATTCAGGGAATCTAAAGAAACTTTGAGTTCACGTATCACTACCAAAATGGAATGTTGATAGGTCTTCCCATATTCTCCTGGAAATAGACTAAAGAAATTAACCAAGTCCACCACAAGGGGGTAAAAAAGCTCTGTGATAATGCAGTGAAAGAAGTCTAGAGCTTACTAGTGCTTGGCTGAGCTTACAAAGACAACTTCCAAAATTTTGCTCTCCTCTTCATAATTAAGTGCTTTCCATAGTCTTCCAACAAGACCATGCCAGAACCAGCCCAACCCTTTTCTCAAGAAAATAACCTGAATTCTATAATGAAACACACTTTCTCAAGGTGAAAATGTAGAAGCAGAAGAAAAAAAAAAGTCACAATTGGTTCTTTTCATCCAGAACATGCTATACAATTGCATCATCATAACATAAAAATTAATTAAATACCTTACTAGTAATGTTAATATAACACAATTACTCCTTGCTTTATTCACATAATGAACAGGAAGAGCTATTAAAATATACAACTATAATAGATTCATTGCCTGACAAAAGGATACTTTTATCTCAAACAACAAGATAAGGGAGGAAAAAGAGAATTTGGTGCTGTGGGGTTTTTTTTCCTTTTTACTGTTTCACTTTCTTCCCTTCCTATCAGGAAAAAATCTGAGAAATCTATTTTATCTGTAATTCTCTTTTTCCACTAGTGAAAGGAAAACTGCAGCTGAGATGGAAAAAGAAATTATGGAGAATTTACAACCCTCTCTTAGGACAAACAAATCATCATCCTAGCAAACTGAGATACAGTAATAGTAAATGTTTGGCCTAGAGTGCAGTATGCTCCACAAACATCTTCCAAAATTATTAATGGATATACAAACATTTAGGCTTTAAAGCTATAACAAAAATTCTGAACAGATTTAAGCAATTTCTACAAAAGAATAGGAAGCTTCACATGAACATTGCCAAAAGACAGGAGCTTACACAAGGAGCTGGATCAACATCAACACAACAATGGCAACAACACGTAATCACAAAGATATTCCAACTTAATATTTACAAACACTTTACTGAAGATTCAAAAATTGCAAAGGTAAAGGATTTCATGATTTTAGAAACATAACTTAGACAGTCTCACATCATTCGCAAAAGAAAATGGGAACACACAGGCAAATACCATTTGTAACTGTCAAACCTTTTACTACATTGGTCACCACCCGCAGACATGCTTTCCTACAAACTGGTATGGCACACCAGGGAACACCTAGAGAGTCCCACAGTGGATGTCACCACCAAGAAATGCTTAGTTTTATATTACAGATACAGGCAAAGCACTATATTCTCTCATCTGTGCTTTTCACACTTTTAGCAGCAGTGCTGGAAAACACTGACCCAGATCAAAACTGATAGAACATCCTTCTGTTTTCTCTCTTTCTTCCAGAAGTGGACCAGTTTTAAGATGGGCCTTTAATCTTTAAAATGACTGGCTGTTGTGATACCTGGCTCTCAAAATGATGAAATCTGACAATGCAAGAAAACATTAGGTTTGACAGAACACTGCTTCAAAGCAACAAACAGGAAGGTGTGCTGCAGCCTTCTAAATCCCAACGTAGTCAGTGTAAAAGACAGAGGAGGAAGGAGATTTTTGGAGGCCAGGGAGAAAGAGCTTTTTCATTGCTAGAAAGAGACAGTTAAATGGGAATTTGCAAGCGTATTTCCCATTTCAACTGGATAACTATGCAGCAAGGGAGGAAAAATATCATAAAAGAGTAAGAAAACTGCCTTTCCTGTTCTGAAACTCCTATACTGCTGATCCTAATTCCCAGGCAGGAGGTGGAGACAGAATGGTTGTTTTAGGCTTTACGCTCACCTTCTGAACACAAGCAACACAATGGCGCAATGTATTGCAAGGATCCCCCACCTCCTACAGGCATGGATGCTCAGGTGATAAAACCATTCTGAGAAAATATACACACATAGAAATCCATGGGATTACAATACCCAATTGTTTCCCAAGTGTTTTAGAAGACTGACTTGATTATTTATCCTCTTTCACTACTGAACACAGCCCATAAAGTTTTCTCATCATCATCTACACAGAATGTCGTAAACCAATCTTAAAAACACGTAAAAATGCACATGTATCTATTTACACATGTAAATATATTTCCTCTATATGCAAAACCACACAAATACACACATAAGTACAATGTTTTATGGAGTTTAAACTCTTACGGCATCACAGGAAACTCATACTGGGTCTAAGAGCCAGTTATAGCACAATGATTGTACCACAGAGGTAAGAGTAGGTTCCCTTTCTATATATTGAGCAGATAGTGTGAACCATAAAACAAGTCATCTCAAATAAGCATGAAATGTTCATCTCTGACAAAGCAAAATGTGCTTCCTAATGCGGATAATTTGATACACTTGACAAAATATAATCCAGCAGGTACTCTAAGACACTGCTAAATTCATTGCAACAGAAGGAAGAGGAACAAGAACACAACATCAGTAGTCTTTCCAATAAAACATACACCTACCTCCATTCAGCACTGAAAGTGGTCGGCAGTTGCAAATGCCTTTCTGATAGGTGCCACTGGCTGCTAATTTCATATTTATTTTACTTTAGAGACACTGTGCACACAGCAGTGCAAAGCCACAGAGCAATCCTAGATGAAAATCTGGCAGGGAATAGGACGACAAACAGCAGGCTACAATTCTAAATCAAGGTAATAAAAAAATTATCACTACTGAAAAGAATCAATCTGAAATTGTCAGTTTAATCAGCCACTGAGGCTACAGACATTTTAAATCCACAGACTTCTGTGGTTAGGCAACATAAACCCTACTTTGCAATGCATAGTGCATGCAGTTTGAATTGCAGCAGCCTAGGGAAGAAAGGGGTGGTGGTGGGAAAGAAGCCAAAAATACATAAAAGGTTCTTGGATAATTTGCCAGCACTTACTATAGTAATCAGTCGTGTGTTGATTTTATACCTTAAAAAATTTTTACAAAAATCAAAGAATGTTGTAGAAATGGGGCAGATACAAGCCCCCTCAACACGTAACTCTGATTTTGTTTTTGAGGTTAACTCAATCCTAAATATCCCACTTTACACTTTCTATTTTCTGAAGTAAAAAGCTGCATTAACATTTCATTTCCTTATAAACTGTTGCTACTGTAACAAACCCTCAGCTGAACTGGAATTTCACATTTCCTCATCTGCAAGCCACAGCTAATCAAACTTTTACTCCACTTACCCTACAGGACACAGGTTCTCACAGTCTTAGCACAGGTACTTTTACCTCTTTATTAACAATGCAGACTCCTCCAAAATGAACTAGTGAAATTTTGTCATTTGGATGACAGTGGATCGCAGAAATTATCCATATTATAAAAATACATTTACAAAACCTTTTCTGGGGATCCATAGACACCAATTGTAAACTCACATAGAATCAGCATCACCACAGTAAAATTCTATCTGTAAACAAGCAAGCCACAAGGTAAGAAATATTTTTTTAGTGTTTTACTGGTTTACTCAAACTTAAGCTCACCTTTGGCTCAGACTGAATATGAGAAACCTTTGCTTAAAACTGATCATGCGAAGGTGAGAAGAGGTGAAGAACACGTCTTGAATAGCATGGTTCTTGCAACCACTATGCTGAATACACCAGCATAATATGACAGACATACCACTAAATAGCTGGCTTGGCCAAAAAAAACCCCTCCAGCAGTCTGTAGCAAGAGAATCAGACAGCTCGGTGCAGAAATTAAGTTAGCTACCAAAAAGCAATTTGACACGGTTAGTAGATTTAAATGGACACATCTTCCTGATCATCATTTGACTTCCCATTTCTAAATTTTATGCACAGTATCTTTTTTCCCCCACAACCGGATTTTCTCAGTATGTTGGGCAGTCTAGCTCAAAACACCACTGTGAAATGTAAGCACTACACTTGCAGAATTTTGTACAGGAAGTAGCTGCAGAGTTAGGTAAAGTGATTTCTTCCTCAGTAGACAAGGAAACAAACCACAGCATTCCTAATCCCAACACACATTCTTATGGTGACTTTATTTGAGCAATCTTAATTTGACAGACTGACTAGGAAGTTATTTCCCCCTGTTCTGGTTTCGGTTGGGGTAGGGGCTGTTATGGGGCAATGTTCTGAATGTGTGATGAACACAATATAGATAATATAGGTTGAAATAAAATGAGATGGTTTTGTTACTGCTGAGCAGAGCTTACACAGAACCAAGGCCTTTTCTGCCTATTGTACTGCCACACTTGCAAGGAAGTTGGGGATGCATGGTAAGCTGAGAGGAGACACATACAGGACAGACCCAAATGACCATATTCCAGATCATATGATATCATGTTCACTATATAAAATGGGGGGAAGAAGGAGGAAGGGGGCAAGTTAGGAGTGAGGATGTTTGTCTTCCCAAGAAACTGTTGCACGTGATGGGGCCTTGCTCTCCTGCAGATGACTGAGCATTGCCTGGCCATGGAAAGCAGTGAATTAATTCACAGCTTTTGCTTTCCCTATCAGACCATCTGTATCTCAACCCACGAGTTCTCTGGCTTTTAGCATTCCAGTCCTCTTCCCGATCCCACTGGTGGGGGAGTGAGTGATTGGCTGAAAGGGGTTTCATTGCCGGCTGGGTTTAAACTACAACAACCCCCCACATTCCCTTCCCAATGACAAAGGCAACAAAACCAGGCAATGCACTGACTTCTGAGGTTCCACAGTTCAAAGTTCAGAGCACTAGTTTGAACTGCTAACGATTTCAGCTTACACCTATAGGATACTCTAAGAGTTCCTATGTCAGACCCACACTGTCACACAACAAAGATGAAAGCAACATGCTTCAGCAGAGTGATAGGGCAACGCCAGTCCTCAATGCCACAGTTTATTGGAATACAATGACAGAAGATACAGAACCTTTCCTCTTCTCCTGTATTTACAAGGGAAAAGCGATGACTGATAACCAGCTGCCAAAAGGATACAAAGTTAGACAACCAAATATTACCTTGCTGAGGGAATTAGGTTGAGAGCTCCATAAAGTACGTAGTCGAGCTCAGCATGTTTCTCTGCAACAAGTGCCACCAATCCCTCAGAGCAGGCTGTTCGCAAGGCAACGTTCTCACTGCAGCACTTCTCCCAAAGCAGGTTCAGAGCAGGGGTCTGAGGGCAAAAGCATGGGACAAAAGCAATACGAAGGCTTTAATTCATCTCAAATACACTTCTAAATAAAAACCAGCTCAATAGCTGTTCCTGAAACCTTAGAGAGCACAAGAGAGGAAGCTGGAATATAGACTCTATTCCTAAGAAAGGTCTTTCCCAGGACAGTTTACACTTTTCTACTTCCACAGTAGGGTGTAGGACTCACTGTCTCTGGGAAAAAGGCAAGGCAGACAAATTATTCAGCTGTGCCTATTCACGTAGAATCATAGAATGCTTTGGGTTGAAACGGACCTTAAAGATCATCTAGTTCCAACCCTTCTCTGATGGGCAGAGACGCCACTCACTATCAGGTTGCTCAGGGCCCCTTCCAACGTGACCTTGAACACTTCCAGGGATGGGGCGTCCACAGGCAGGCTATCATCAGTTTCCTGGCTTAAAAAATCATGATGCAATTGGAGGCAACTCAGGAACTGGTATGACAAGTTATGTCTACAGCAAGGTGTAGTGCAGACAGCTAAAGGAAGGCATACAAAGGACTAACCAAAGTCAATTTTAATCAACATGTGAAGTTCTCTCCATTTGCTAGTATCTACAAAGATTTGGCAGTATCCAAATTCCACAGTAAATTTGTGTTCACAGATTGGTTTGCTAACTTTGTGACTTTCAAATGGAGAGCAAGGAAGGTTTTAGAACAACTGAACACTGCAAAATGCCCTTGAATAAAAAGGGAGCCTGCAACATCTAACCATCACAATCTTCTGCTTCTTAGTATTTTAGAAGTTATTGCTGTATTTCAGTTCAATACCTTCATGGGGCAGCATAAGTGGAAGAATCAGCTTGTAGCTCAAAACAGAATGTAACTGGGGAACAACATGATTATGATCAGGACAGTGGAAGAGCTTCTTTAGATAAACTACACACCTCCAACATTTCCTCACACCAAAACTCAACACTTTTCCGGTCTGGGTTTGCTACTTTGTGAGATTGGGACGAAAAATCCACAAGTAATTTTCTCTTAATTTCTGGACTAGTCAGCTTTTGGGGAGCAAATCCTAACACCTTACCTAGGTTGCTGTGACACTTGCAAATGCCAGGATCTCACATGCCTCTCAGTTAACAAGGCATGCACTTAACTGAGCTTGATTCATTTAAAATGCAAAGTACACGTCTATATCATGCTCTCAAAGAAATACAAGCTCTGCTTAGCTAACATGAAATGTAACACCAACACAGGTATGTGAAATACCATACTTTTGAAACTTTTATAGTGATGTAAACAAATTTCTACCTCAAGTGACATTGTCTCACCATAAGGTACTTCACTTGCAGAAACATAACTAAATTAAACTCTCTTAAACTGAACATAATTAGATGTTAGTATTCTGCAGAATTAAGACTTCTGACATTAAGACTCCTAATGCAAGTAAAACTGCTCTTCTGATCCCAGGGATTTATTGTTTCTACCTGTACACCCACATACCCATTGACGACTACCTTATTTAACTTCTAGAACTGTGTTAAAATTACACAATGGAGAATAGGAAAATGCAGAAAAAGCACGTATAACAGGAACATATGGATGAGAGAGGAGACAGAACTGAGTGACACAGACCTGGGCAGAAGCCTGTCTGATCTTCTCCGAAGAAACTTTTTCTTTGAGTATTGCAGCAATCAAATGGCCCACTGCCTAAAAGAGAAATAGAAATTAAAAACACATGCACCTGTGTGACAAGAAATAAAAGAAATAAAAATAAGTAAAAACCACATGCATGATTTTTAAATTCTCCATTAAGAAGACTTTGCAATGCTCTCCCATGTGATCATTTTATTATGATTTGAAATACCAAACTTACTTGTATGGAAGCTGAAATACATTTTAGGGTTAAAAATCTCCATAATACTGTTATCTTGGGGCAGAAAAGAAACAAATGGGCTATACATAGACCCAAAGGTCTCTTTGTACAGGTACACAGATACTTAGGAATTGCAGGTATTTTAATTCATCAACTTTAACAAACATTTATAGCTCCCTTGCTGTACAGATCCCCACGTACTTAACAGCACTGGTAATTACTACATCCTTTACTATATAGGGAAGCAGAATCAAGAGAGGAAGCAGAACACAGCAAATTTAAGCAACTTGCCCAAAGTTTTGTATCACAAGTTTTTGCTAAACACTGATCATAAACATACTACCATACCGTAAGCATTTTGCATATCCCGTAGCACACCTCCTGCCAGGAATGGTTCATTTCCCTTAAACAAGGCATTTGAGTTAACATTATTCTTCATTAACCTATTCTGTGGCCGAGATCGTGAACAAGTTTTAAGTTTTCAAGGTCCTCCAAAAAAAAGCCTCAGTTCGAAAGAAGAGCATATTTGTTCATTTGAGATTGAAGATTAAGCTCCTCATTCTATTTTAATAGAACGAAATTTCCTCAAACTGTCTTTAAAAATCTAAATGTGAACTGAAATACCCTCAAAAGCATCAGGTTGTTTGAACCCAGGCTTTTGTCTTCTGACTCATCTCTAGTGCTTTACTCTGCCTTGTTTCAGAAATTATTGACACTGCTACAAAAAAAAAACTTTCTATGAGAGACAGAAAAAGACATGTTTGCATAGTAAGAGCACAAAACCATTTCAGTCTACCAATCTGCCCAGAACAGCTGCTGCACCTACTCTTCTCTGCTAAGGACAGATCATTACTTTTGGCAAAAAAATATGCCAGCAAGAAAAAAAATAATATTAACATTTTTTTTTTTGTTACTGTATATAAAGACAGGAACAAATTATTTTAAATGTGTTCAGGTTCCTTCTTCTTTCATTATTTACTTCCACCTCATTCAAGTACTAGTTGCTAGCCTGTCATGACAAACAACAGCACTATGAGATAAGGGCTCACATTTCTGGGAAAGACGACACTTTGAACATTCGTAGACTACAAAGATTATGCTTTTCATAGGTGTGGATATGTACTCTAGGACAATTGATTTAAAAAGACAGGTTATTATTCAGAAATCTTAGTCTTGAAAAAACAGAATGAGAAAATGTGACCAAGTCAGACATTTACTGTGTTTCTCTGCAGCTATCCCACTGCAAGAGCAGCAATGTGCTCCCCAGGCAAATTAGATCTCTTTTAGGGCACTTACCAAGTGAATCTTAGATTATTTTTTCTTTTTCATGTTTATAAGGAACTTCAGAAATGAATTCACACCCACATCCTTAAAACACTTTCATTACACATGAAAATGGGCTTATCAATAGAAACTGGCTTTTGCAGTGACCTAGCTATACAGGAAAGTAAAAATGCAGATTAGCCTATCTATGCTAAAAGTTTCTCACTTTTCTGATCATGTGTAGATTACATGCCCTGCAGAGCAGATGTCTTGGTTGGTCCCAGAAAGAGAAGACATCTGTCACAAAGTTAAATCCTAACCTGATGACAGTTTGAAGATTACAACACGGTTTTCAGGGGTCACAGAATACAACTGAAAACTATCAAAACAACCAAAGCACATGACAGAATCAACCAAAGCAGTTGGACAACATCAGTAGACCTTCATGATGTACAGCTGTAGTGATGAGCCAAGACATTTCAGCAATAGAAGGGTACCACAGGGACATTCTTCAGCACTGAAGAGATATTAACTGCTTCAAAGATGCAAAGATGCTACCCATCAAGGCTAGTAATGATGTAAACTCATCTGCAGTACGAGACACTCTGATAGACCTTGGATGAACTCCAGCTTTCAGGGACATGATTTTCTCTCCTAAATGCCAAGTTGGCGACAAAGGGATCTGGTCTCCCTTCAAACTTAATTGTTGTTAAACTAACGCAAACTGAGCTGAAACAAAATGGCAACAGAGGCAAAAGGCTGCATTCATATCAACTTAATCTACCAGACAAATGACTACATATTTAATTCTGAATTCAAACAGCAAGAAGAAGAAAACAGGGAAGTTAGCAATAAACTTACAGATGAAGAGATGTGTTTTTAGCACTGAAATGAGAGATGGCCAATGCAAGGAAGGTGTATTTTTTGACCAAAGTCTATTAATTCTATTACTCCTTCCTGTCCATTAAGAATACTATGATAAACACTTTTTGCACATGAGAATTTCAGGTGAACATGCTCAGGAGTCAACAGATGGCTCTGAAGATAACGGGGGCTGATCTTTTGAGCTATATACAGTTATTCTTTGATGTGATACAAGACTGGAGTAGTTCATCTGTTCTCATCACACAGGAATAAAACAAATCAGTCCTAAAGACAGTTCTATGAAGTATTGCCAAGTACTTCAGCCCCACACATGGCATCCGGTAATTTCTGGCTTCTCTTGAAATCACAGGGTCACTAAAAACCACTTCGTCCTGCTCAAACATCCAGTCACGGAAATTTTCTGATTTTCCTGAAGAGACTTTATATTGATGAGCAATTATGTTTAATGTTTGTATTACACAAAGAGTGCAATTAGTATTTGTTTGCAGCTTAAGAATACCCTGGGTTTCTGACTCCAGAGCAAACAAAAAAACAGAAAAAGAAGACATGCCCCAGAAGTCTCCCTTATTACATTTCACAGTCAGGCAGCAGGTGTTGGAACAAATGCTTCCATAGATAATTTGATTTGTTTAATGCTTTTAAAAAATTACCTGTGACTGAACAACCGCATTAGGAAATTCAAATCGTTTCTTGATGTCATCCAGCATCTTGGCTCTGTCATATGACACTAAATTTCACTCTGCAAAAGAGATCAAAAAATATACTTAGGACTAGGAAAGAGAGCATGCTATTTCCCAGGAAAAAAAAAAAAAAACAACAAGATTTATGTTGTACTTAAAAACAGATGCAAGCACTAAACCATTTTCTTCCCCCTCCAAATTCTACCATATCACTTTGCCTTTTGGGCTTAATCCCAACAAAGGCTGAATACTCACTGGTCTTGCACAAAGAATGGGTGATGGACATTCTTAAAGATGCAGCAAATATACTGATCCATATGGCACAGCATGTATGTACTCTGAGAGCATGTTAAATACATCTCATTGACTTGAAAATGGGACAGCTCAAGTGGAGTGTCCACAGTCTCTAAAATATGATTTAAAATGCAAAATTATTTCCACAAATTTTATGCCACTTCATGCAAAACCAGAACAGAAATGAAAAAAACACTCACCTGGAAGACTGCAAATGGTAATTGTAGTTAGGGGCTGGAACAGTTGACATAAAAACTTTCTCCGTAAGTTAGAATATGCAGGTACCCACAAGCACAGAAGAATCTAAACTGAAGAGAAATCAGAACTCAGTTTGTTGCACACCAGTGAAACTGATGGCCACAGAAAATATTCAGAGATTTCAGTTTACTGTAAACATACCTCCACCCCACCCTAACAGAGCTCTGGGGCAACAGCCTGGGGCACACAGGCCAGGACAATGCCTGCCAGGGCCCATGGCCATCTCTGCAGAATTGCTACTCAAGACAGCCCATCCCCAGCCCATACTGTAAGGTCTGGGCCAAGACAAGGCATTTGCCATTGTTGAAGTTCCTGAGGGTTCCATCACCCTGTTCCCCTAGTCCATCCCCAGGGCAGACATATATCCTATCTTCGACACATAAAAAGAGTGAAAGACAGTGTTGAAAGTCTTGCTCAAATGGAGGTAAATGACACCTACCCTTGCCTGCAAATCCAATTATCATTTATTAAAGGCAATCAGGTTGGTCAGGAATGATATTTCTTTGGTAAATCCATACCCATGCTTATTATTCCTAATAAGAATCACTGTGTCAGACAGTTTAGGAACAAAGATCTCCAGAGCTCACCTAGTCTAATCCTCTCATCAAAACTGCTCTGATTAGACCATCTTGCTCTATGCCAAATCCAGAGAAGTCCTGAAAACCTACAAGGATGGAAGTGGCGGAGTCATCATCCCTGGAGAAATGACTGGATGTGGCACTTTAAGGTATTGTTTAGTTGACATAGTGGTGTTTGGTCAAAGGTTGGACTTGATCTTGGAGGTCTTTTCCAACTTTAATGATTGCAGGTCCCCTGCGACTCCAGAATATTCAGTGATACACCATCAATCACACAAGCAAAAAACATCCACCCCAAAGAAACCACTGACCACATGCACACACGATAAAGAAAGAAAATACACGATATTGGAAAGGGACAGGGAGCCTGGCTGGTTTTCCCAATATAATCAATGTGAATGATAAGCATCTGTGGAGGGTTGAGCTTGGTTTACTGCAAGGTGCCCACCAAGTTACTCTATCACTCCCCCTTCTCAACTGGAAAAGGGGAAAAATTATGATGAAAAGCTCATGTGTGGTGAAAAGGACACCAAGATCCCTCAGAAATTACTGTCATGGGCAAAATTGACTGAAGTCAAGGAAATTAATATTAATCAATGAAGTCTGAGTAGAATAACAAGGAATAAGAACAAATCTAGAAACACATTATCCCTAGGGATCAACTTCACTCACTACTAACTCCTCTACTTCTTCACCCTGAATGGAGTAGGGTGTCAGGAAATAAGGTGGTAGTCACACTCTTCCCCAAATCCAGCATGGGATCGCTCCCACAAGTCTGCAGTTCTTCATAAACTTCATAAACTGCTGAAGCAGTTTATGTAGATCCCCTCCACAGGGCACTGTCCTTCAGGAACAAGCTGCTCCAGCAAGAGTCCCCCATGGGACTTGCCAGAAAACCTACTCCAGTGCGGGCTCTTGTCTCCATGGAACCACAAAACCTGACGTGAGCTTGCTCCAGTGTGGGCTTCTCTCCATGGGGTCACAGCCTCCTTTGGGCATCCAACTGCTCCAGCACGGGATACCTGCTTCACCACGGACCTCCATGGGCTGCAAGGCACACAACTTTTTTACCATGGGCTGCAAGGGGAATCTCTGCTCCAGCACCTGGAGCACCTCCTCCCTTCCTTCTGCATCTTGGTGTCTCATATGTTTCTCTCATATTTTCACTTCTCTCCTCGGCCTGCTGTTACGCAGCAGTTTTTCCCCTTCTTAAACACGTTATCCCAGAGGTGCTGTCACCGTCACCGGCAGGCTCAGAGGGGGGTCCGTCCTGGAGCCGACTGGCAGTTGCTCTGTTGGATACGGGAAAGCTTCTGGCAGCCTCTCACAGAAACCAACCCTGCAGCCTCCTCTCTACCGAAACCCTGCCATGCAAATCTAATAAACCACCCTAGTGATAAGACGGACAAGCACTGCTAATGCAGCTGAACCAGAGAAGGGCTGACATGGTATCACAACTTCAGATCTGCCCCCTACTAGTTCACCTAAAGTAATTACGCCAAGGTAAGCTAAGCTAAACAACAGAATATGATCGCAGGGAGCCCTAAGACCACATTTCCCATATATATCGCCTTTGGCTCATTTTTAAGGGCTTTCGATTCGAAACGGTGTTCCTACCAAACCAGCGCAGTGAGCACACTTGCCAACGCCCGCCCCCCCGCTCCCGTGCGACGTACGGGGCACTTCACGGTGCCTCAAAATCACCAGCTTTAAATTAAAACCAAACCAAACTAAAACAAATAACATCGGCTCACACAGGGCAGCAGCGGCAGCTGCCTTTACTCTGCCGCTGTCCTGACGCAGCTGATCGGTCCCCGCGCCCGCCCAGGGGCGGCGGGGCTCCGCCGTCTGCCCCGCGTCCTCCGCCTCCGCGCTACCGGCGGCCCCAGCCCGGCAGCACAGCCGCCTCCCGTCGCTCCGGCCCTCACCTCGGCTCGGCTGGACTCGTGTCAGCCCCGCGCCGCTACAAGTCCCGCACAGCCCCGAGTCACCGCCCCGCC
>VYXB01006937.1:22661-33908 GCA_013397135.1 Pachyramphus minor | reverse complement strand
CCGCCCCGCCGCAACCCGGCAGGAAGCGGCCGCCCCCCGAACTCAGGCCGCCTGCGTGGCGGGCAGCGCAGGCGCGGCGGGGCAAGGAGTGCTGCGGTATGAGGAGGGGCGTGTACCTAGTGTCGGGAAGGATAAGGGAATTCATTATAGTTCCCCTAAACAGGAAAGAAAACCAATTTTTATCAGCTTCTAAATTACCACAGAGTGAGTGCCTTCAGCTTCCTAAGTGCTTTGACCGGCAGTCATCGGTCACGCTGCAGGGACATCAAAGACCCTGGACACAAAAAATAAATGATTGCTGCATGTTATCGGAGGATCAGTTAGGTTGGAAAAGACCTCTGAGATCATCGAGTCTACACTTTCTCAAAGGCAGAAGAAGAGTTTAAGCTCAGTTCTGATATATTTTGGAAACTGCTATATTACCAAGAGGTAACTATGCAGCAGTGACAGAAGAGGCTGTATTCTCAATTAATAGTTATTTTAATACAAAACATCACTTCTTGAACATCAAAGTAATAGGCAACTTCTACAAGGAATGTATAACATAAGAATGGCTTTGTTTTCAAACAAAACAATTTGTTTGAAAAGGGTTAGATAATTCTCTTAACTCAAGGTTGTCTACTCTGAGTTTGTTTGAGCTGAAAATAGTGGAATGCTGACAAATAGGAAAGGAAAGTAAATGTAGACAAGTCCATCTAATACTTTCATGGTCTCTCAGTGGCAATTCTTTGCAAACAGCACATACAAGTATTTGTGAGGTGGCTTTTGACTCAGTACCCTCTGCCCAAGATGGGCTCCTACAGCTCATTGCTGCTGAAGCTGCAGTACCTGAAGATCGGTTAGAAGAACCCATAGGACCTTTCACAGGGATGTATTTCAGTCCATCTCTAGGTGACCATAGGCAATGATATGAATCCAAAGGTAGTGTCCAGCCTCTTTTTCATATTTCATGCTTTCTGTTTCATCTAAGAATATCTTGCTGTTTACAGGCTGGTTTGTTATTGACATATTTTGAGATACTTTGGGCCTCATATTCTCTGTTTAGTTCTTGAGACATAGTAGGACATATACTACTATCTCAAGTGACTTGGGCCTGTGCTATGCTGCTTGGTAACCTAAGTGGCAGTTAGACCCAGAACCTGTTGAATTAGTCTGTGAATACACTAAATCTGAAATCTGTTTAGAAATTTTTGACGGTGTTTTATAAATAAATATTGATGGCTATATATTTGAATAGTTAGGAAATCATTATTATTCAGTCAGGCTAGAGAAATAGAAGCTGAACGGAGAGGAGCAAGCCTGTACTATAAACCAGGTAGTTTTTGGCCATTCTAGTTTTGCTTAGAAACTTACATGAAAAGACTTCTGATGGACATGAATGTCTTTATGGTTTTGAAGTCTTTGCATGCAGAGAATACTGGGCAGTTGTTGTGGGAATTTTACTGTGGTTACCCCCATCACATTAAGTTTGACTCAGTGAAAAAGTTACACAGACAAGTATTTTTACAATAGTGGAGGGTGCAGGTGGTGTGTCTGACTGCATTCTGTACCAATGAGTGGGGGGGCGAGGTGGCAGAAAGAAGCAGAGTGGGGGCTTTCTGAGTCTTGGTAAGAATGGCTTACCAGCAGATGTCTTAATAAAATAGCTGATACAACAGAAAGAGGAACGTAGATAGCAATTAAGACTTGTGTCCTTTCAGATAGTGGGAATCCTGCCTTCAGGATCCCAGATGGATTTTCCCATGGCACGCTGCACTCATCCCTTGTGTGAAAAGAGGTTCCTCCTTTTTTGGTTGTTGTAGCTACTATTGAATTTTCATACAAGAAAACTCTGTTCATAAGGGATGTTTGTATGAGAACTTCGTGCAGGACTTTTGATACAGGCAAGATCAGGGAGATGATGTAATTGCCAGTGGTGAGTGGGAGCTGCCTGCAGGCTGCTCAGGATGAGTTTGTCCAAGGGACTTGTGCATCATAACACAGGCTTGAAGACCACACTGGACATGCAATGCAGCACAGTGCAGCACAGCCCTGCACGTGCTCAGGTCAGCTGAAATGTGAGTCTCTGACTTCTCCATATAGAATAGTCTCCTGGTCAGGATCTATACATTCCACCCCTTGATCCACATACACATTGCCTTTCACAGAGATGATGTAAATTACAGATTACATTAATAACAAATGGGCTCCTCTGACACAAAGTATAAGGCCCAACACAGCAAACATGGCCTGCTCAAGATCACTGATTCCTGGGTAACGTCTTCTGCATGACTCGCAGTACAGTTTGTCAGGTCCCTCGCTCACTTTCTGCTGGGGCAGAGAGTGAGTCAGTCCCCATTGCCGCCACATCCGGTCTTGCACTGCGTAAATACTAGGAATGTGGATGCATTTGGTGTGCTTCTTTGCTCTTCTGTTACGATTTTTCTCCCCACTTTGATAGAGACTATTCTGGTTCATTGCCATATAGCCTTTTAGCCAAGCAGCTTTTCCTTTTAGAGCTGCCATGTTGCAGAGCTTGCCTAAATAGGTGAAGTGTGTCTCAGTAGCACCCTATCAAAGAAAACTTCTCTAGTTGTGTGTAAGCTCCATGTTATGTCCTAGAGAGGGGACCGTAGTCCTGAGTACAGTGCCAAATCTGCTGTTGACCAAATGAACAGCAGACAAAATGGCTTTCAGTTTGATAAAAATTGCAATGAGGGTAAAGGAGCATATAGTCATTTGAAATATTTTGGTGCTGACAGTTCTGAGCATGTTGATACTGTGAAGCCGCTTGCTTTGAGGAGCACCTCACCAGAGGTTTCATGCTTGGTGTCAGGATATCAGAGATATCACATTCATTCTCTGGATTGACTGTGGTGCCTAATTGCCAGCACTGTTCCTAAGCCCTGAGTTTCATGCGGCTCATGTAAGGACATTGAAATTTGAGTACATTGACTGTGCATAACACAAACACTCTCACAAAGGTCTTTTGGTAGCTCCAGAGGTTCAGTCACGGCTTGGGACTATAGAAACCCATCTCTTCTTGGGAAACCATGTACTGTCCTATGGTCTTAATCTGTTTAAATAATGTAATTTTTTTATCCTGATATCTCAGAAGCAGTAAAAAAGCAGAAGGTATCTCTTAAAGGACATATTAAATTCGCAGATCACAGAATTACAGAATATGTTGAGTTGGAATGGACCCACTAGGATCATCAAGTTCAATTCCTAGTCCTGCACAGTACCATCCCCAAGAGTCATGCCATGTGCCTGAGAGTATCATCCAAACATTTCTTGAACTCTCCCAGGCTTGGTGCTGTGACCACTTCCCTGTTCCAGCATCCAGCCACCCTCTGCCTTTAGAACATTTTTCTAATATCCAGCCTAAACCTCTCCTCACACAACTTCAGGCGATTCCCTCTGGTCACTGGTCACCACAAAGAACAGATCACTGTCTATCCCTTTGCTTCCCCTCATGAGGAAATTGTGACTGCAATGAGGTCTCCCCTCAGTTTCCTCTTCTCCAGGCTGAACAGACCAAGTGACCTCAGCCGCTCCTCATACGTCTTCTCCTCAAGGCCCTTCACCATTTTCGTTGCCCTCCTTTGGATGCTCTCTAAAAGCTTAATATCTTTCCTATATTGCAGTGCCCCAAACTGCACACAATATTCAAAGTGAGGCCACACCAGTGCAGAGCAGAGCAGGACAATCCCTCCCTCAACTGGTTGGCGATGCTTTGCCTCATGCGCCACAGGACGTGGTTGGCCCTCCTGGCTGTCAGGGCATTGCTGACTCAGATACTGCTTTTGATTACCTTTTGTCTTACAGGTCTTAAAGAGCCTGGCTGAGAAACTGAGATATGTTTTCTGTAGTTGCCAGAAGTGTTGCCTCCGGCTTTCAAGGTCTGTATAGTAAAAGAAATACTTACGGGTTATGAAGGCAGCATCAGTACCAAAGTCCTAATTGGGCTGGATTCAAAGCAGTTCATATTGGCTGCAGATTATGCTGCAAAATCTACTTTCCCTATTCAAATTTGAAAGAAATTTGACACCTCTGGGAGGTGTCTCCAACACAATTTCCTGCTGGTCTTAATGTGGCCTGTTATACAGAAAACAATAAAAGCAGGATTCAGCTTGCTTGGATTGGACTGTCAATAGGCTTACCACCCTCTAGTTCATGTATCATAAGTTTTTGGAAAGGTTAGTAAATCCATGAAGACTGCCATGTTCTTTGGCCTGTGAATTTTCTTCCCAGAGAAAAACAGGAGTCCTTGGCTCCAGTTACACTTCTTCTAGGCTATTCTAAGTTGTTTTAGACAGTCATTCTATGAGGGGTGATACACTGGTAATGGTCTCCAGGAAAAGCCAGAAAGTAGTTTTGGCAGCATTTGTAATGTGCTGTAAGGTCTCCCAGTAAAGGTTACTATCCAAATGAAAACCATACAGTAATAGCACTGATAATGGCCCAATCTGCATATCTCGTTTCTTGCATGGAATGTTATCCAAACCAGAAAACAATTCTAGCTTTAATAATGAAGGAAAGGAACAAGAAAAGTTACAGTTTACAATATATTGCAGAAATCAATAGCAGGAAAGCCAGCCACTATTAAAATATATTTATTTTAAATCTCTTAAGCCTAAGAAAATGCAGTTTTTAGCAAATGGGTCTAGTCAACTATGTCTTTAGCCGTTATTACTAAGATTAAGGCTTATTTTAAATGCATTCAATTTGTAAATGCAGCTGGTTTTGCTGCGAATAGTAGTCAGCTATGAAGGGTCATCACTCCACACATGCAGAGCTTCTGTGAACTTCAATGCAAATTCAGTGTGAGTGTAGAAATGAGAGAAAAGTCCTTGATTTGTATCCTCAAAGGCTCTTGAGATGAATAGGAGTGGCAATTGCTTAGCCCTCACCAGGGAGTACTTTGCAACTCAAAGATTAGGCATGAAATGCCATACTTAACTTTATCCTGTAGCTGCTCATAGCTAAAAACTCCTTTTGTATTAGTGCAAGCAAGGCCCATAGCATTGCTTGACTGCCTGTAACTGTACAGCACTTGCTCTGCTGAAGGGTAATGTAGGAAGTTTGAGACATATTCCTGGCAAAGACTGTTGGAGCATTTCAGTTTCCCATTGATTGTAGCAAGTAGCAGAGAGTTTTTAAACAGATAGAAAGAGCTTTGGCATCACCTCTCTGTCTTGGGGTCATGGATCATACAAAGCCCTTCCATTTATGTGCGTATGAACAAAAACCAATAGCCAGTGGAACGATAACATTGAAAATAGGACCTCACCATGGACTGGTTGCATACTACTCCATACAATTAGATCTGATTGCAGCAGGAGCACCAGTCTGTGTTAAATCAGTGGCAGCAGCAACCATAATATTAGAAAGAAATCACCTCCTTATTCCAAGATACCCTGTAACAGTTTATGTTCCGTGAGATAGGAATACTTTTGAAACAGTATACAACTCAAGCCTAATGCCACAAAGGGACACAGGTACAAATGGATCCTGTTACTGGCAGATAATGTAACTTGAAAAGATACAGTATATTAAATCCAGCATTCCTAATGCCTCTATTTTATGATGGGTCCAAACATCACTAATGTGAGTAGGTGATGAACACTTCAAGTGAACTGCAAGCAGATGTAATTGATATTCCTTTGCAAAATCCAGATCTAACTTTGCTTATGTGTGCTTACTATTACTATCCGCATGGACAGCAATGAAGCGGATACACTGGACAGCCAAGGGCAAGGAATAGAACCCAAACCTCACTTAACTTCAAAAAACCAAATTGCATTCTACTTCCACTTAGATGATGCAGCACTGCAAAACCTAAGGAAGATTCAAAGAATGCAATTAAGAACGTGATTTAGATTGTTTTATGCCTCAGCTCCACTTTCTTTCATTCATTTTTTTTTTTTACAAAGTCAAAAGACTCTTAGACTATACATTTGTTTAATGAACATCAGCTAATGTCATAAACGTACAAAAAAACTGCTCAGGAGTAATTAAAAATGGACAAGAAGTCCAATTCTTATCATTGAGGTTAACAGGACTATTCATTTGTTTAGATTTACTCAGTGTGTCTTTGCAAGACATGACTTTAGTTTTAATGTTCTCATTGAAGTCCAATAGATTTCACCTGAACCATCAATGCGGAAACTAAAACTAAGACCTGGTGTGAGCCTATTTTGGCAAGCTCAAAAAGTACTGGGCCTCTCACTACAGGAGAGACATTGAGATGCTGGAGTGCCCTCCAGAAGAGCAACAGAGCTGCTGAAGGGTCTGAGGCACAAATCTTATGACAAGCGACTGAGGAAGCTAGAGAAAATGAGGCTCAAGGGAGACCTTTGCATTCTCTAGAACTTCCCCAGAAGACTTGCAAGTCTCCTGAAATCCATTTTTGTAAGAAATAGTGCTTGTTTTTTCCTTTGTGTCTCAAGGATTTCCTTGAAATGGGAATGCATATGCAGAACACTGATGAATAGTGCTCTGGGAAACTATTGCTCTCTCACTCTCCATTTGCATGTGGATATGAATATATAGATATATATTACNNNGTATTTGCAATCTGAAGCAGATAATATTGATAGTTTTGGTCAGTTTAAAATATGCTGCATGAGGTACAGATAAATGTAGAATGGGTTAAAAAAGAGGCAGCAGAGCATTGGAAGGCGGAAATGGCAGTAAACCCAGAAACCATGCTTTTTGCATTTGTATGTTTTGGAGAGCTGAGTAGTTTTTATTTGAAATTGTAAATATATGGAAAAGTGTCTGGAATTGATGTCATATGGTGATACAAAGTATTCTGATAGGAAATTCATTGTTCATTGAAGGGTGCCTACCATTAGGAGGAGTGTAAATGGAGTGCAGCTGCTGTTCTACTAAAATCTCTTGAATTCAGTGGACCACACAGAGCTTACATGGAAGGGCTTCTGAAACCTGGATGGCAAGTCAGAAAATACAGACTGCAGACTCCCTGATCACCCTGCAGCAGCTGGAAAAACATTTCAACCCATCTTAATTCTGCTTTGTTCTCCTCTATGCCTTCATCGAAATTACCTCCATCTTCCTCACAATGCTGTGAGTAGTGGCTGACTCCCATATGTTGAGCAACCTTGCTTTACAACTTTCTCATATGGGAAAGTTGCTATTTCTCATTCGTATGATTTCTGTTTAGATTTCTTAAATGAGGCTATCAAGTTCCTGAGGCCAGACTTCTGCAAATATGTATGTAATATATTCATCAAATTTTGCAATGTTCTTTCAAATTCCACATCTGTTAAAGCATTCTTATTGATTGTTGAGCTAGCTGTGAATTTCAGTTTCTCTGTTCTCCAATATTACCTTTGCTTACATGCTTTTTTCTGTTTCTTAATTTTTTCCATTTTTTTCAGGGTCAAACTTTTTCCTCACAGTGTTTAACTGCTTTCACCACTTCTTGCCTTGTTCGGCTGTTGTTTGTTAAGTCATTTGGTCTCTTCTTGTTTAATTCACCCTCCATAAAGTTAGGATACAACAACTTTCTGAATCACAGTGAGGGTGTAATCAGGAGTTCATTAAAGATGAGGACAGCTAAGACGCAGTGGTTATATGAGTCCTTATCACTGATAAAAAAATTCTGCTTTTCCATGAGTTTCTCACCAAGGTAATGTTAAGCCATTCTAGCTTCTCACTTATTTTCTAATGATACTGGGAGTAAAGATGATTTTTCTTACAATGCAAAGTGTGAGGGTAGTGTACTCTTGTACCTTTCTGATAATAAGCTATAGAATAACAAAGGTGACCAAGACATAGTGATCATCTTATGCATAAACTCTTATCTTGGATAATGGTTGACTTATGTAACTAATTCAGTGGCCACCACAAGAACCTAATGCAGAGTGAGGATGATCACATAATTGTTTCACACTCTTTGGCTGATTTCCAGTGGGGAGATTTCCCATCGGGCCAAGGACTGAGAATACTGATTTCAGTGGAGTTACTCCCTAATAGCTCCCTTGCACATGTGATCACACTGTCTTGGCTATGGTTGTGCAAATCCCAAACAAGTTCTCTGAACTTAGTCATTACAGGTCTAAACAGAATACAGAATTTGACTTTATTTCTTCCACTAACAGGAGTGTTTCCTTTAGGAGCTCTGCCATTGTTAGGAAATAAAAACCTAAATACTTCTTGTACGTCTTTCAACAAGACTTTTCCACTCTGAACAATTTCCTTATACATCCCTAGAGGCCTTTAAAACAGATTTTTTCTAACCTTTTATACTGTAATACTGTGCACATCCAAGACTCCTTTTTTGCATTTATCTTTTGTCATTACTACGTCCCACTGAGGTGACCAGGGATGAGTTATAAACTATTTTATATTGTTTTGTAAATCATGCAGCCCTTGCTCTTGAAGATCCTTTCTGTTGACAAGGGATTTAATATGTTACCACCTTAAGTGCTTATTTTCTATTTGTTTTGTGACTAGGAATGGACAAGCCAATAAAATGTCAAAACAGGCATACACTTGGCCAAGGGTACTTGCTATTTGTTCATCCTATGTCACTAACCAAAGAAAGCCAATCCAGAGAGAATATTCTGCCATTGTTCCTGGCAGCCAGAGTGGCATTACAAAGCAACTTAGACATATTCCTTGTTGTATGCGTAAGGTCAGCTGTAGGTTCATTTTAAGTTTTGGCTGTGATTCAGACCATTGTGATCAAAGTATCTGGCTTGGATCAGGAATTGGTTGCGATTTTTTTATATTGATTGCATAAGGGAATTAAAAGATCTCAAAACCAGAGAAATTCAGACTGATGATATTTTTAAAAGGCACTGTGGTTTCCTTCGTAACCAGTAATATTAGCTTTTTCAGTTAGTTGTTTTTTGAAACATTTGAAAACAAGTCCAATGTAAAAGTCAGTCAATATACTTGGGTCACAAAGTTTGAACTTCAAATAGAAACAGCTGTTTTTGAAACACTGAAGACAATTCAGTGTGTCAAAGTAAGCTGAGAAATAGTCTCCTTTTTGGTGACATAAGACATATCTGCCTTGTGTAAGAAAATAGTACGGAAAAGCAACAATTCCTTTCAGCTGTGTGTGGAATGATCAACAGTATAGCTATGAAACACAGCTCCTGTTAGGTCAGATGCAATGCTGCACTGACACATCTACACTCAATATACAGTTAGCTGTATACTGAGCAGAAATTTTGACTCATGTTCCATCTAAATCAGAGATCTGTGCATCACATGTCACAGCTCAATGCAGGTATGTCTAAAGGTGCTTGAACACAAGGTGCCTCCTGGGAAGCCTACAGCTGTATCAGTTATTTCAGCACACATAACATGTGCAAGCATTTTTAGCATTGCAGGAGTTGATTACATGAACCTTTAGGTAGTTCAATACCTTTAAGAAGATAACCCAAATGTCTTTAATTTTCCAGCAGCTGAGTAATTATTCCATGGTAAACCTTGTTTAAACAGTACTGGAAAGTACTTGTAGAAAATTGCTTCCCCTTTATAACTCTGTATTTCTTTGAGCCAGGGTCTTTGCACTTTCATATGCATGTAATTGCATCCATCTGCTGTAATGAGATCAAAGAATGTTTATTTTAACTGTTAATACAAAATGAAGAAAATAATTGTGCCAGTTTGTCACTTAACAGCTCGAGATCATTCTTTGATTTCACTCCTGTCAGCCAAAGATTATATTTGGAATTTGTGAAATTTTATCAACATTTTTTCACAACTGACAAATATTAAACAACTTCATTTTCTTTTCTGAATTTGAGCCTGACTCAGCAGATGTTTCTAAGTAATGATTACTCAATTGAGTGGTCTCAGTTAAGTAGCTAAAAGCAGAATAAATGAAGTTAAGTAATAGAAGCATTTCCACCGTGACACTGATATGAGATATAGGAAAACATCTTGTATTGATTCAGTCCTGTTCTAAGCCAAGAGGAAAATTAATTTTGTCCAACTACATAAAAAATGAAAATCAGCATAGAAGAATACCAGAGGATTATCCAGCTCTGTTTCTTCCAGTAGAATCCCAAGTTAAGGAGACAATGCTCTCTTCAGATGGATTCTGACAGCTGGTAGTGGTCCAGCCTTGCTGTCCTTGCTTAAATGCATACAAACATGTCCTTACTCAAGGACAAAGTTTTAAAGTTACCAGAATCAGCTTTAATGCGTGTATGGACTCAGCAGGAGTTCCTATACATGCTGCCTTTACCAATGGCAGATTATTAGAAGATAGATGAAGTGCATATCACAATTTTAAAACCTGGATATTCATATACATGAGGGGTTAATGTCAATATGTTTTAAGTCATATTGTAATTTGTGGAATTGTTACAAATTGTATTCATGCTTTTTTAGTACTGATTTCATTAATTAGGGTTTACAACATTTGTAAGAAAAATAAGGTGCAGCTCAGTAGTTTCGAAGAAATTATTAAATCATGCTAGAATTTCGACAATGTGCGTTTCTTATTCCCAAAGGGAAAAGGGAGAAGATAGGAATCGTGGCCTTCCGGAGAGGTCAAATGAGGACATTTTCGCGAGGGCTCTGCGCGCCATCTCTTGGTGACACCTGGAAAGCCCCGGAAGGCACCTTTGGTGTGTGCTCATGCTGCTCTCCGAAGGGACCGCTGTGCTGAGTGTCCCGTGGCCGCGCTACCATTGCCATTACAAATACTGTCGCAAATATAATCACCGAACAGGATACACGCGTTTCCAGCGTGCCAAAAGTTAACGCAGGCAATTTTTGACAATTTTATGGCTGTTGGAAAACACTCATCTCACGGACGTCAGCACCGTGATTTAGACATGCACGGTAAATCAATTCCAGCTCCTCAATGGCATATTCCCGTGGCACGAATCTGCACGTTATCTCGCATATTACGGAAGGCATATGGAAGTGGTTGAGGGTGGTAACCGTGTTTCCAGGGACTCTCAGGACGTTACGGGCAGAAACCCGTAACTGGTGCTGCAAATAAGCGTTAAATAATCCCGTTTGTCGTCTCCTGCCTGCTGCCTCCCCATCATCACCTGCTATCCCTGTGCAAGTCGGGCATTCCCTTCCTGTCCCGCTTTCTCTGTTTTTCCAGGAGGATTCACCGGCGGCTTTTCAAAAACGTTTGTTTGTGACACACACAACGTAGAGGCGGAGGTTTGGAGAGTCGGAAAGTCCTGCTTTCAGTATACCTTTGGTGTAGGGAGTCCTTCCACTAAGGACTACCCCACCCGCCGGGCCCGAGGCTGCAGC
>VYXB01006937.1:0-22050 GCA_013397135.1 Pachyramphus minor | reverse complement strand
CCTCTGCGCGCCCGCCATCTCCTCCACGTCCTCATGAATTAGGGCTGCGCGGTGGGGGTGGGGGACGGCAGCGAGAGCCCCGGCGGAACCGGCGCCCCAGGCATGGCTGGCTCGGTGAGTGAGCACCGCGGGTCTCTCCCGCCCCTCCGCCCTGCGCTGCCCGGCGCTGCTGGGCTCCCGCCGCCGGGAATGGATTGACGTGACCGGGAATTTCTCCTCGCGTGCTGCTTTCCCTGCCTCTCGCTGCTCCCGGCGGCGGCGCGGCGCGCGCACGCACTTGGAGGGAGCAGCGGTCCTGCTGCCGCACCGGTAGCCGGGGGTAGCGAGCGCAGGGGCGCCGAGGGGAGGACGGGGCGTCCCTGACAGCGGCCCCCGGGTCGCCTCCCGGTGTCACCGAAAGCTGTTCTGCGCCATCACCTGTGGGGCCGTTTTTTTGTTGTTGCAGCGGTGTCTTTCTGTTCTTGCTCCCCCCCATCCCCCTTTGCCGTGTTTATGGCACGGCTGAGTCTCTATGTCCCCCCATCGCCCGCGGTGGGGCCGTTCCCTGCGGCTGCCTGCACCATCCCCGCTTCCCCGGACGCTCACCGGGTGCTCCCCGCCTCTCCCCCGCAGTGCGCCGTCCAGGTGAAGCTGGAGCTGGGACACCGAGCCCAAGTGAGGAAGAAACCCACCGTGGAGGGCTTCACGCACGACTGGATGGTGTTTGTCAGAGGGCCCGAGCACAGCAACATTCAGCACTTTGTGGAGAAGGTCATCTTTCACCTGCACGAGAGCTTCCCCAGGCCGAAAAGAGGTAGGGAGGACAGCCCCCACCGCCGGTAGCGGGAGTCTCCCCCGGGACGAGCGCTCGGAGCGGGCGCAGCCGATGGGTCTGTGCCGGTCTCCTTGGAGAACAAAAGCGGCCGTCGGTGCCGGGGCCCTTCTCCCGCCCCTCCTAGGGCTGTCCGCGGGCGGGAGGGACTCCTCTCTGCCTCTTCGCGCGCTTGCTGCCTCGGGGATATCTACTCGCGGTTGCCCGAGGCCGCAAAGCTCGGCCCAGTCGTACGTCTGGGTCCCGACTTCTGTCCTCTGAGCTATGGGTGGCACGGGGTTGGCTTTTGTGCCGGTGTGGGTCCTCGCTGGAGACTTTTGCCCACGTGTTACTTTCTTCTGGATACCTGGTATTTGTGTTTGGAGTCCCTCAGCACCCTGCTTGTTCAGGGCTTCATCCTTTCATGAGTACATGAAAAGGTCTCAAAAGGTGTGTATGCATGGTGCATATGTCCCATAGAAGTTGGGCTGGGAGACGTATAAGAAGCCTTTTGTTTTGTCTGATTCTGGAGCTCTTGCTGTCTTGATTTTTGTACTTGTATTAGTCGAGGTAACAGTATAAATAAAAGAAGTGAACAGGTTTATTTATCTATGCAGACACAATGCTTAGAAGTTATCCTTCATTTGATCTGTAATCTTTATTGGCATCTAATACTCCTCCAGTTCCTTAAAACAACACCATCATAAATCCTGTCTGCTTAGAGTTAAATGGGAATAAATTGAATGTTCAGAAAGCAAAAGACAGGAAGACTTTCAGTTTTGAGATAAAAAAGCTTTGTTTTCTATCAGGGTGAAAACATGTATTTTGATTTAATGTTTTGCATTTGGAAGATACCAAGCTGTGACTTTTTTTTTACATCAGTTATTGTTTCCTCTAGAATACTTTCCTTTCCTGAAACAGAGAGTGTAAGAATTACAGCATTTCAGAGGCAGAGTTTATCCTCTGATATACAGACCTTTAATTCCCTTTTATTTTCATAGAGTCAATTAATTTTTTTGATCTATTGTAAACCAGTGCAGTAGTGTGCAGTTCTCAGTGAATTGTATGCAATACTGCAGTATTACTGATTAATTAAATTGCCCAGATTGCCTGGTGGAGTTTTCCTTCTGCTTTCTTCTGTTTATTGTACAAAAAAACATGACTTTAGTTCAATCTAAATAGTTTGGAAGAAAAACTCCTGAGAATAGGTCTAAATATGTGAGGGAGCGTTATTAATATTCAGTGAATTGGATGATGCATTGAAATCAGTGGTAGAAAGTACATTTAGTACTTGAAGCTCTGTCTGCATAGGGGGTGTTGGCGATTTGCTATGCTTTTATTATCCATGCTATATTTATTTACTTGCTGTCTGGCCTCCGGGAACATGAGTCTGCTGCCCAAACTTGGTTGCTAGGTGTGATGTGGAGCTTGCTAATAAGAGTGTAGTTTAGGACTTTTGCAAGTGAAAGATGCATGATTTGCCACTTGAAGTGCTTTGTGTCTCCAGCTGCTGAATTCAGTTATGCAGTCATTTAAGCTATTGTTTTGAAGTGTTTATTTTGGGGTTTTATTTGTATGCATCATTTTCATGATGTAGCAACTGCTGGGAAATATGCCAGCTTATATAGCCCGGGAGGGGACTTGTACTGTGCTTGCACATGGCTTGTATTGTAGGAGAACTAGGAACCACTCCCATCTAGCAGAGCATTACTTGGATCGCAGGCACTCTGTTCACTTCTGGGCTTTACTCAGCCTCCTAAAATTACAGCAATGAGTGAAAAAATAGATACTAAAGAAATTTCAGGTCCCTGAAACCAGTGGGAAAGTGATTCACGTATAAATTACCTAGAATGTTTTCTGCTATTCAGAAGTGTTTGGAATGGTGGAGGTGACATGTGTCTTTTAAATGGGAGCTTTTTGTTTCTTTCCAATGTAGAAATACAGTTAAAATTTCTGGTAGAAGTATTCTGAGGTGTTTTGTTTGTCTCTGTAAATCAGTGCTAGTAGTTTGGTTTCATACCTTAAGTGTTGCATATTTAATAACAATGATATGCATGTTTGTGGTGTTAGTTAAACTACTTGTTTTCCACCACTTCCTCTGAAGTTATATACTTTATTATTTTAGTACAGGATAACTTAACCACTTGGAGATACTCAGTTGACAAACTACTCGTGAGCATGCTGAAGTTAGGTGTACAATATTAATCAAAAGAAAGTGCTAGTATACTGATTAGCCATCATAAGACCTAGTTTTATGGTATTCATATAATCTCTGGATTCATGATGAGAATGGCTGCTCCAACATGTATGCTTGCTAAGAGAAGTCTTAATTCATTAAGTCTATCTGTAAAGCTCATGGATCAATTTGAAAATAATAAATCAGCAGGCTCTCATATGCGTTATTAACTCATAATATATTTCTGCTGCTATATCACCTTTTATTAGGGGCATAGTAATTCCAAATGCCAAGGGAAGCAAGAGAGATAAATTATTGCCAGGTCATTTGATTGCATGTTTATGAGAAAAGCTGGATAACTTGTCAGTTTGCCAGCTCCACCTGTGACTTTGCTTATGTGTTCTGTTTTTGCTAGAAATTTTGGAAATACTAGAGGCTGCTGGTGAGTTTGCAAAGGTGTGTCCATGTGTTTGTCGTGCTAATAGTTGATGCAGAGCAATCAGGGTACTGTACTCCAAAGTTGCGTTAGATTTAATGTGGCAACATAGCTGGAAATGGTGGTCAGTCTTTGGAGTACAGAGCAGGTTGGTTTATGTGTGCAGGAAGGATGGAAGAGTGATGGTAACTAATGGGGAACAAAATATAGATAAGCTAGAGTGACCTAATAAAATCGTATTCTTCATCTTTTAGTGTGTGTCACCTTAAAATGCTGAGCTTGGCAGCAGTTTTGTTGGTTTCTGTTTGCATTATGGTGACCAAGTACTTCAGTTTATCCTTGCATGGTGGAGCATACAGGCATTAGCAGTGACTGATTCCCCTTACTTCAACCCATTTAATGGTCTGTTCCTACTGTCTAATTTCCATAAGTAGTTTCATGGGGGTGGTGGCTGTAAGACAGCTTATTTTATTAAAGAGAGTAGACTTATGTCCAGACCCAGTTTTGAGTAGTATTGCAAGACAAAAGCTCTCTAGAATCATCATGCAATTGTAAATACTGTGATTGTTTTTCAAATAATCAATTGGTTTTCAAACCTTGTCTACTTGTGATGTGGATATAAATTGATTAAGAGAAGATATGGAGAATTTCTAAGATTCTAGCTTTATTTCAAAACAGGTACTGCTTATCTTTCATTATTCATGTGAAGGAAATAGTGCTATGTGTAGAAGTGCAGTATTCTAAAGCATGAAACGAGGTGTGCCACCAGATTGAAGTTACTTTTAATTTGCGGCTATACTGTGTCCAAAAAAGGAGATGTTGGTCTTGTGTGATAATGTCTCATTACCTTTATGGATGCTAAGCAATGCAAAAATATTTTCTTTTTGCCTAATGAATGCTGGTGCTCTGCAACAGCAACCTGACTACTATTTCTCTCACAGTATTTCATTTGGATAAGGGAACACATACTTTGTGTTTTGATTTTTAAGTATGCATCAAAATCTACACTGGAACTAGTATGTTCTGAGTGGTTCAGTTTCTATTGAACAGTAGCGTGTTTTGAGAAACTAAGTTTTTCATGGTAAAGAAAAAAATGAGTGGGCAATATTACTGTGCTAATAATTAAGTCAATATGAAAATGTTAGTTTGGGCACTGGAATGTTGTAACTTAAAAAGTGGAAGACATTGCTTTCCTCTGCGCAGCTGAGAGCAGCAATGCTTAGTGCATCTCATAGCTCAGGAAATTTTACAATCGTAGGGCAAAGTGGTGAAAGTGAAGCTGCTTGGTATTCTTCTACGGGATGGACCAAACTCTAATATTCTTCTAGAAAGTTCACAGCTTCAGTATTGGTTGTTTTCATTAACATTGTCTGTTAGTGCAGAATGAGACTTAATCAACCATAACCTTTTGAAATAGACTTAGCTCTTAAATACTAACGGCGAAAAAGAAAAAGAAACCTTTTTGTGCTGTATTTAAAGTCAATAAGTCTCAATTCTATTAATTTTAGTAAATTGAGGGGTATGAGGATAGAGACCTATAAGCAGATTCTTCCCAGTGACTTTAAGTTTTCTGTGTCCCACCTAGTGCAGGCAGACCATCAAGATCACTAAATAGGCAGTCAGTTTTCTGCTGTATTTTAGTAAGATGTTTATTTTAGTATAATAATCTGTATATCTTAGTAAGCTGTTCAGCTACATTATAAGAACTTAGGTCTGTTTTGTTTGGGTTTTTTCCCTCTTAAATTTGCCTGAGCTTAACCATCTAGTGTGATAGGCACATGGAAAGTTTTTCCATTAGTCTAACAGATACAGGTTTGATACTGCATCTTTTAGGGCAATTGTTATTTAATTTAATTGCAAAATGGTTGTGTTATTGGGCATGGATTTACTCTTCAGTGGATTTCAGCTGTGGCCACATGAAACGTCTGATATCTAGTGAAGAACTTCATTTGTTTAACAGGAAACTCTCGAGACTTAATTTTGTTACTGCTATTTAACAAGAGACTAAATAGCTTTGAGAGTACACACATGTTTTCAAGTGCACTTTGGAATTCAGCCTCATGCAAATCACAAGGGCATTTCACAGTTTTCTTTTTTCAAAGAAAGTGCAAGGAGTTTGAATATAGGGAAGCTATCAAATTTCATATTTACATGAATGACATCAATAAATAACTGGTGACCTTGATGTTAAGACGTTACTTGTATAGAAAACCCTGTTTCTAATAAATAATTTCGCTTTATTAATGTCTCTAAAAATGATCACATTCAATCTCAATGTTTAGGATTTATACAGTATAATAAGAACTTCCTTCCTAGATGGAGCAGTGTACATATGTTTTATTAGTATACAAATCCGATGCTCCCTTTCCATGAGAAGTGATTTGCTGCCTCTTAAGGCTTGCATTGCATTGGACTGAAATGAAGATAAAGGTAAATGCAGACTGAAGTATGACAATGGGCTATCACACTTGCTCAAGATACACAGTAACTGTACATTCTGAAGTAATTCAGTGTGACAAGACAGGGGAATAGCAAGGCTGCTCTGTCCTTCAGTGTCAAAACCTTAATTTTTTAAGTTTACTTGCAGGTTTCTTTGTGTAGTTCAATTGTGTGATTTATGTGTTCAATGTGTGCTTTTTTGCACTTTCCTGCATAGGATGGATGTCTAGTTTCAACTAGGTTTCTTCCCTCTTCAAGCACTTGTTTCTGCAAGGGCAAATGCTGATTTCTGTCAGAACTGCCGGTCAGTTCTGACTCTCTTTGAGTCTCAAAAGGTGGACACATTTATTTCACATTAGACTTAATTTGAATAGCATTTAGTTGCTGAAACAGTATTTTTAGTTTTAAGCAGCTCTGGTTACATTTTACTGAAGCCGCAATGTAAATAACTCACTGATTGTAACTCTTTCAGACTTTAGGCAGTGGGGAATGTAATTTTTTTTTTTTTTTGATGGTGCTGCTCTTGTAACAGCATTGTATGTATTGTTAGTGTTAATTTTTGGTGTGGTTTTTTTTTTTTCTTTTACATTCAGGCTGTGGAGAGAAATGTGGAAGGTGGTTTTTCTGTCCTTTGTTAGAATCTGTAGAACAGGCTGACAGCCTGTTGCAACCTCTTAAAGCCTGTTGATAATACTGGGGGAAAAAACCAGATTAATTTATAAATGTTTGATCTAGAATTAAGTCTATAGGCTGCTGCAGTTTGACTACATCAATTTATCAGATTCTTGTGATGAACACCTACAATTTTAAACCAGCAGAATTCAGTTCATGTGCTATCATCCTCTTTCTTCCCTTCCTGGTAGTGATTGATAGACATATATGAAGACATAGGAACAGTCAAATTCTAGCAGTTGTATATATTTGCATGGAAATTATGATTTCTCATCTTGCTATAAAACATTTAGCTTGTAATGCATGATGTTGTTTCTTTTTGTATCATTGTTGGCTTTTTGATGTGCCTTCTAGTATATAAAGGACTGGAAGAACATATTGGTGTTTAAAATATTTGTATGGTTACTTATCTCTGTGGGAATTCACTTTAAAATTAAAATTTACGTATGTCATCAGAGAGTTTTTTATCAGTATTCTTGGCTTAAGTCTCTCCTTTGCTTGCTAGATATGGGCTGTATCACACTACCAGTCCTGCGCTGAGATCCTGCACTGGCCCTGGCTCTCTTGAGGAGTACAGCTTTGTTACTTTGAGCTTCCCAGAAGAGCTCAGTGGTGCTGGATGAGTTTGATTTTAAAATTTGTGCACATTGTGGTGACAGAGGTCTTGATAGCTGTAACAGCATGTAAAAGGTCAAATCTAGTTTCTTTTAGGTGAGGTTTGGACATATTCTGAGCAGCCGATGCTTCTGCAATGCCTGGACTTCAGTAACTTTTCCATAATTCTGTGTAAAAGTTAATATGCCTATACACAGCAGGATGTGTGTATTTTTCATAGGGCTTCTTGATCATGAGGGTAAATACCAGGATAGGTATTTCTGTTTTCAAGTGGTTATGATGGGAAACATATTGCAAACTGTATTATTATACATAACAAAATAAAGAACCAGAGCTCAATGAGCAGTGTGAGGTGGATTGATTTTGTTGATGGCTGTTAGGATACTGAGTGGTTTGCAGTAAGTCTAGTTGACTACTTGTGCCTGCTGTTCTAATGCTAATCCACCCAATTCCATGACACTAATTGTTTTGCTTGTTCTAGATAGAAGTAGTGTAAACATATATCTTGAAACAGGTTGACAGGCAAGATGTGGACTTGCAGGGGAAATGGAGGACTTTCTTTGTATACTTAGAGGGAGACAATATTTTACCTTTCATTTGCTAACTTAAAAGGAATAACGTGGGGATTCAGTGGGAACAGAATTACCTTATATTGTGGGCTGGAGGCCAGCAACCAGGGTGTTTTCCATCGTATGTGGGAAAAATGGCAGGTGTATGGTGTTACTCAGAGCAGCCTTTCTGGTAATAGAGAATGGAATTTTTCATTGTGAATTTTGACTGACTGGTATGAAATGGGTAAATGGCATTTTAGTTCCTCTTTTTATCCAGGGCTAGGCTCTATAATGTGTAATAACAGAAAAAGTATTTTTACATTTCATCTTACATAATGAAAATTCCAAGTGAGTATTTCATTGAAGAATTTGGTAAAAATTTACACAGTTTTTGTCATCACAGAACTAGCGTCATGGTCTCCTGAGAAACAGGAGAGAGGTGGATTAAACTTGCAATCTTGTGTACTTTCTGAACATGGAGTTACACAGGTCTGGGATAATATTCAAGGGCAGGTATTGTTAACTAGAATATTGCCAGATGATTTCTTTTTTGGTGGCTTTAGTTTTTGTTTATTTGGCTGATTTGATGGAGTGGGTTTTTTTGTTTAGTTTGGGTTTTTGCTTATATTTTTGCCCAACCTTGGGGCACACTGTATTTCTGGACACAGTTTGTGTCTTAAAATGACTTAATAAGACAGCAAAGGAATAAACGGTGTGAAGGAGTAAAATATATTGAAATGTGTACAATCATAGTAGTGAGACAGAAATCAGCCTCTGATCTGTTTCTATGAAAAGATCTTAGTGAATTACTTCTAAATAGTTCTAACAAATTATTTCTTTATACTTCACACATAAAGCTGACAAGCTTTCACTTTTAAGAGAATAGCATGCCTTTGCAATAGTTTTTTAACCTGGTGTTGTGTTTTACCTCTGTGAGACGGTGAACTTCTACTGGGGGAAAGAAGTGGACACTTGTGAGCAGAGATTTATTCTTCTTAGCCAGACCCAATGCCCAGCCCTTTGCAGCCAATTAGAGCCTTTCATTAGAGGACTGCTTAGTAATTGGAAGTGCTGCTTAGGATCCAGGTCCTGTGCATGGTGTGCACTTGCTTGCTGCGGTCTGCATCTCCCAGGGCTCTGTGGTTTTGTTTTGCTGACCACTGGCTCAGCAAGCACTGCATTCCAGAGCCTTGCTCCAGTGCAGTGGAGGCAGTGTGGAAGAGAGCATGCAGTGACCCAATGGGCAGGCTGATGAGGAGACAGATGTATATCTACTGCCAATGCATGGAATTTACATTGGAGTTTATAAGAATGGGGGAGGAAGGTTGTGAAAGGGTTATGGTGTGTTTAAAGACTGAATGCAGAAAGTATTTAGGTAAATTGTTCCCTAGGTTTAGAGTGACTAGAGGATACAAGTTTTGGGCAAGGTCAGTTAACTATACAAAAAAAACCCCCAATAGGTAAATTTCAGACATCTAAAAACTAATGAGCAAGGCATTGGCATGAGCAATGGCAAGGAATAAAGGGATTCTGATAGGAGTAAGACCTAGAAAGCATAGAGAAGTTTGGGGGGCGGGGTGGAACTCAGAAAGTTTTTTTTAGCCTTTTGTTTAAAATACAATCGCTGTAGAAATGTCTGTTTGCTACAGTGATGTCAGAAAACACTGTTCTTGTGAATTCCTCTGTAATAGGTGAAGGTCTCAGCTCTGTTTTGATGCTGCTCCTACAAAGGTTATGCCTCTTAGAACTACAGAGGTCTGCTCCTGTCTGAGATAAAATCCCTGCACTATTATGACTTTAAAGGTTTTTGACATTCAAGTTGTTATATCTTTGCGTCACTGTCACTAATTTATCTGAAGAATTTTTAGCTAAGTGTTGGCTTCTGTGAGTCTTGTACATGCTTCCATTTTTATGTAACAAATATTCTACATTAGGAAGTCCAGCTTAAATTTGGTGAGGCTTTTTTTTTTTTTTGCTACTTTTAGCGGAGCCAGGTTTTAGCCCATTTCTGCAGAATATTGCTGTGATGTCTTCTCAGCAAGAAGTATTGTACCCATAATTTAGAGTCTACTCAGTGATTCATTACAGTTAGGTTAATTGAAGTAGCAGTATAGCAATACAATTTCATATCCTTGTTATTTGAAGGATATACTTGAGGAAGACTTCTCAGACTGTAAATATGGGGTTTTTTGAGATTGGTCTTAGTAAACACATAAATTTATTCTCTGTCTTGCGCTCATAGATACTTCTGTTTTCTCTATGCAAGTATGGGGAGGTAACAGCCCTTCAACCAGTCTCTGTAATTAAGTGGTCTCCTTTCTTTTAAGGATATTGGCTTTACTATTCTTTAGTGGTATTCTCTCTATAATTCCTCCCTAGATTTTTTTTTTTAATAAAAGAAATTACTTACAGCTACCTTTAAAAAGCTGTGAGCTATTTCTGTGTAAAATTATTGTGAAGCAGCTCCATCCAAGTTCTTGTCTTTGGCAATCTTGTGCAAATACATCAAGATCAGTCCTTGAACATAAATAAGGTAGCCAGAATCAGTGAAACACTTTAGTTTGCTTCTGCAGGCACTGTTGTTCTGTCCTAGTAGTGCTCTTTTTAGTAGGTATTGCCTGGAAACTAAATAGAAACAAATTGGTTTCTATGAAACAGACCTACATTAGGTTACTTCCTTGAATTTGTGGTATAATAGAGGCAGAGTTAAACAACGACTTCAGATCTTGCAGGTTTTGAAACAAAAGTTTATTTGTACTAGGGTACTGATCTTAGTCTGCAGAGATATCTCCTTACATTTTTGTCTTAATGCCTGAACTGAAATTTTACATTAGTTGAAATACAAATAAACTACTTCTAGATTGACATTTTAAGCATGTAGTCAAAAGCAGCTATTGTGTTTCAGGTGGATTATTTAATTTTTTTAATTTGTATTTGAGTAGTTTAGATCTAAATAATGTGTGTCTAGACAACAGAAAATTTTACATTTTTGTTTTAGTTTTTTCCTTTGTAGTTTGTCCTTAGGTCTAGATAATAGCATTTTCTTGATTAAAATCTTTAACCTTTGGTTTATGAAATCAGTTTAATGATGCATTTAGTATGTATATATTAAGTTCTATAGCTAGCCCATAATCTGTAAATATGTTTACATATCTTGAAGTTTTAGAGACATTAACAACTTTTAAGAAAAATTTTAACAATAAGTGATTTTTGGAATCTAATGCAGAGATTAAATCAGTTTGTTTACCTTTATTGACTCCAATCACTTAATCTAAACACAGAAAATTTTTGTAACATTGTTTTACAGAACAGTTTTAGTCTCAAATAAAGAAAACGCATCTGTATCTTTGTATGAAAAACACTGAAGTAAATTAATGGTGGTTAAGACTGGCATGCAGTCAGGCACTGATGATAGGGCTTTTTCTTCCTGCTCTCCCTAGAGGGTTGTTTTCTTGCATACATTTTATGCAGCCTGTTGTACTGCACATTAATATTATATAACTGATCTCTGAACCACTTCTCTAATAGTTTTCACAAAACCAGTGTGGGGGCCAAATGATTTAACTGCAGATTAGGGATACACAAAGTAAAACTGCCTCCAGCAATGGCAAGATATGGGATTGAAGAGTTTTTTGCCATTTTTCCTTCCAAAAGTGAGAAAGAGTGGACTTCATAAAAACTATGTAAAATTCTAAAAGATTACAAGAAGCATGTGTTTGGGGTTTCGTGTGTGTGTGTGTGGTTTTATTTTTTAATTTTTTTTATTTTAGTTTTTTTTCAAATGTGCCACCTAATAGGAGGAGGGGGCAAATCAGGAAAGGATATGCTTTAAAAGTTACTCTTCCTGTTTTGATACTTTGACTGAACGATTTCCTTGCGTGGGATCACCAGGTTGGTGCCTATTCTTAAGTGGATGGATTTAGAACAAAATTATGTCAATTTTTTGTTTTGTTTTTGTTTCTTTTAGGATGTTGCTTACTTTATGCAGCACCTCTGAAGCCTGTGAATTCATTCTGTGAGGAGAAAAAGGGTGACATGGGGCATGTGCCTCATTTATACATATTGTAAATCTAGTACAGTGAGTCCATAATTCTAATTTTAATGTGTGTATTTACATTTGTGTGCCTGTGCACAGTAGGAATTAATGGCAAAACCTTTTTAGGTTTCCCCCAAAACACAGCAGACACTTAAAATACAAAGAAGTTTAAAGGTATGTTGGATTTTTTTCTTGTCTACACCAATGTGAATTGTATTACTCTAATAATGTTTTCCTTGGCCAACATGGAAGTTTCTCCCAAACAAAGACATATAGTAATCAATCTTCTGTTTAATTTTTTCTAAATTCCAGGTTGCTGAAGAGATAAAAATGTTGCTGCAGTCCTGCAGTAGACAGGGGGACAACACTATAACCCCTTTAAGTTTCTCAGAGATATTTCGTGGTTATCAGAAACCGTATTGGTGCAGCAAAAACCAGCTTCTCCTGCTTAAATGTTGGGAGGACCCTTTCATAACATAAATAATTCTATGAAGATAAAATACATCTGTATAAATCCTCAGGTTCCTGTGATAGTTGCTTCTCAATGTATTTGTAATTTTTTATTGGTAATATCAGTACCTTAAAGGGAAAGTTCATGTCTTTGCTTCCTCTGCAGGCTTCAGCAGTTTCAGCGTTTCCAACTTATGATTATTTCTTACCCCTTTCTTTGCCGTCAAGAAGGGGTGAGAGCTGAATGTTCAGGCAGGAAAACATGCTTCCCAACTTGCAGAAAGTGCTGGGCAATCAGGTGTGGTATGCCTTATGCCCCATTTTCTTAAGATGTCTGTATCTCTGCCTTCTGTGAGGCAGTGTTGATTTAAACTGTTGCTGTATCTTATCTGTGTTTGTTCTAAGTCACTTTCAAATATAATCATCCCAGTGCTAAGATTTTTGTGTTCGTGTTTGAGCATGTGGAATTGAAATGCTTTATTTTCCTTCCATGTCTTCTGGAAATTAGATTTTTTTAGCATTGCTCTAAGATGGCTTTGAAGGCCTACAGGCAAGCTGAAATATCAAAGGGCTACAGGAATTCAGACGTAATTGTTTTATGGCTTGCCAGAAATCGGCCCTATTTGTATAGGTAGCATAGAGAATAGCTGTGATTTGACAATTTGGTGCCATTTATATCCACCATAAAAAAAATAACAGAAAGTTAAAGAGGTATTTTGGAAGCAGGAACTAAACTGTAAATGCTAATTGCTTTTCCATTTTCTTAGAGGAACAAAAAGGAAACAGAGTTTAGAAAGCTTTTTGTTGAAGCAAGGTTAAAAAGAACCTTGTCTACTTTAAGGATATTTAGTACCATTCTTTCACTGTGAAATTGCACATTTGTTTTTTACTGTAGTACAAGATCACACCATCCAAATTAAACTTAGATTAAAATGAATTTAACTACTAATAAGTCAGAAGGAAACTTCATGCAAATTTAGGCAGCGATATGAGTAAGTAGTCCAAGTGATCTCTTTTCTGGAAAATTGGGAATGGTTGATTTCTCTTTTGTGAGTATAAGCTTGTGCCCTTATTGTTTTCTGGAAGTCTTTCTTCAAATTACTTGTCCGGGTACTATTTGTGACTGAAAAGTTAAGTGTGCAGGTTAGAAACTGTAGTTTGATACTTTCTTGGTTGCTTGGGGAAGCAGTCTTGGAAATGTGATGGTAATTTTATTTGAAAACCAGGGCTTAGGAACCACTGGATCCCCACAAGGGAGTTTTTGGGTCTTCTATGTTGATAAGCATCCAGTGACAGTAACTTATTTGTATTTACCTTGCTTTTCACTTGGCTGTACAGAGTACTCTGAGGGAATATGTTTCTGGGGTTATTGCAGAGCCCACTGTAGGGAAGTGGTGTAGGGAAGAATGTTCTCTGAGATACCATTCAGTGCCTTGGGGTAACAGCAAGTGCTGGAAGATCATAACTTCTTAGGAAAAAAGTAGCACTCTAGAGATGTGACTGGGCATTGGCACAAATACCAGGTAGCAGAACCTGTTGCTGTGTTTCCGTACAACATCTAAAGATAGGGAACTCCAGGTCACTTGGAAAAGTAACAAAACCTGTTGGTAAAAAAATGAAGATTTCAGTACTTTACAACTACAGGAGCATTGAGGCTTTAGTGTTGCTTCAAGTGATGACTGTTGAGGTGGTTAGTATTTAGCTGGCAATAGTCTGTGTTCTGTAAATACAGCAGAGCAGAAAAATGAGTGGCCCAGTATACCACACTGAGCAGAGCAGAGGCTGCCAATTGTGTTCCAGCAGAATTGGTAGGCCAGCTGACATCGAATGAAACTTCTGTTTGCTGTTGGACTCACTTGATACATGAGCAAGGTTTGGCACCTTAATACTGACCTGCCCAACAAATCTCACAGTATTGCTCTTAAGTCTTACTCTGAAAAGGAAAGAGATTTGCATCTCAAGAATTAATGCCATTTGTCCTGCTACCAGTGGCATTCCTGTCATAAAAAAATACTGGTTTCTTTATTAACATCTCAGCTGTCTTTGTCGCCTGGTATCTGGAAATGAATGGACATTTAATATGCTCTGGGATTTGTCTTAAGTTCATTACTTCTAGATTCTTTGATTTAAGGCTGTTTTGCTCTTGATGGCTTTTAGGTTGTCTGGTTATACCCTTAGTTGGTTTCTAGTTTTCACATTCATCTGTAGAAGATGAAAGAAACACTTAAATATTTGTATTTGAGGTTGTCATATAGACTGTGGGTTTGTTGAGTAACTAAATGTTGCTTTGAAGACATAGCTACGTCTCAGTTTATGATATCTGAATGTTGCCTCCTGAGTTGAATTGTTTTGCTAACATCTGTAATTTGGCACGAGTGGTAAATTTCTCTCTTGTAAAGCAGTGCCGAAGTTTCAATTCCTGGGCTTCTCAGTGAGCTGACAACGTCCTTGCTGGCATGGGATTGCTTCAAAGTAGCTGGTGAGAATTTGGAATCTGTGAACTTTGTATGGCGTTGAATACGTATTGCATTTCCCTTTTGAAAACTTTGCCAGAAATTGAAACCATACAGTTGATCCAAGATGAAGGACAAATACCTTATGACTTCTTTGCATTGAGGTGTGAGCAATTGCATAACAATATAGAGCTTGAATTATAATGTGATTGCCATTCAAACTGTCATTAGCGGATTTAGCACTTCATCTAAGTTGGCTGCAACTTGACAATGCAGTTGATAGTTTGAGCATTGTGCAGCTTAAGTTTTTTCTCTTGTCATTTACATTTTAAATTTATAAAAAGTCATTCAGCTGGGGAGCAGTGACAGGGTGGAGATCTTGAATGTACCTCAAGCAGGTTTAAATCTTGTGGCACACAAAAGTCAACTGGACTTCCAACGAGTTCCTACTAATAAAGATGTTTGAGATCTCATTTGGATTGTACTGTAAAACAGAATTTAATTAAAAGGTGGCGTAGTTTGTTGTGATTTGTTGGCATCTCTGACCTGTGAGCAAGCCCTCTGGAGAACAGGAAGTGCATTTGCCGCTTATCTTCTATTCTGTGTGCTTGTGTGGTCTTATTTGGTTGCAGTTTTCCCCTCGGTTGTCTTTGTACAAAGGAACTGTACACAGCGTGTGGTAGATGAAGAGCCTTTGTGAGCTTTTCATTCTGTACTGTCCCCATTCTCAGCTTCTAAACCAGCAATGATTATCTTGGTCTCTGTGCACTAGTTGAGGCACCCAGAGGAGTTTATTTTCCATTTGCTAATATGTGTATCCTGCACTTGTGCACGCAGTATAGTTTTTGGAGAAGAATTTGAAGTGCATCTATTCTTACTGTGAGTGCTAAGAGTGCCTGAGAGGCTTTAAAAGTTAATGGATCCTTACATGAGGTCTTGTTTATACCGTTTCTTTGAACTTGCTGCTGCTATGTCATTATTTCCTGTGTAAAGTTTATAGCAAAAAGAAAAAAAAGTGCATGATCCCTTTTAAACATCTATAAAATAAGATCTTTAGCTGCAGAAAGTAGATTTGGAGCTTGTGAGCTCATCTACCAAGCTAAACTGCCATATGACTAATCTCAGTGTGTCTTAAGGCTGAAAGTAAGGTCATATGGAGTTGGTCAACACCTCACTTAAATACTTTGTTCTCATCTTCCTCTTTCTCATGGGTTGCTATCCCAGTTGCTAGACAATTACTTTTATTCTTAGAGCTCTGGTGAATACAATTAGATTCGTGCATATAGTAAACAACTTCGGGGGTGTGTGTGCCTTGATAGATGTGGGTGCAGCCTGCTGTCGAAAGGGATGGGTCATCTCTTCCAGTGGAAGCTTGCAATCACATGAGATACTGTGTTTAAAAAAAACAAATCCCATCCTTAAATTCCTTGAATGCATAAGTATTGCTTTGATATTGCTGCTGATTTACTGTGGTCTTGGCTCTGACACGTGTGCCATTGTACAAGAAGCTTTAACTCACTGAATAAGCTGTTCTTATTCTTAGTGAATTTCACTTATTTGTGAGAGCTGTAGACTTTGCAGCATGTTTGGGAGGTACAGAGACTGCAGGAGTATTTTTAAGATCCAAAGGAAATTGCAGAGCTTAGGGAAAGTTTCCATTGTAGCTGACAAATGCTTATCTGCCAACTAGGAACTATAGAGATCTGTAATAAGAAAAGGGTAACATTTGCTCTTCTTTTCACTTAAAAAAAAGAAAATGTAATATTTTAAAAAGCTTTTCTCTTCAGTTTTTCCAATGAAACATTTTGTTTTTCTTGAAGTGGCCTATGATACCCTGTTTACACAGTGGATAAGGAAGGCCAGTAAAGGGAACTGTCTTGTATTTTTAGTTTGTAGAGTTCTGAAGAGCAGTCAATTCCCTCTTTGTTTGAATGCTTACAGGCTTTCCAGTATGCAAGGTATGTCGTAGTACTCCAGGAAACTTTACTGCCCAACTAAGCAAGATTTCTAAAAACTGTCTAGATTTGTCATGCCAAAGCTGGAACTAACACCTTCATGTGTCTGCAGTATCCATGCAACTCTGTTTTTGCTTCTTATGTTCTACGTATATCCTTGAATTTACTTTTTTGGATGTGTAAATTTTTTGTGTGTTTGTGCATTTAAATTGCCTAATTGGTTTCTTGACTGGTAATCTTCAATGCTCAAATAAATTAATCAGATTACTTTGTGAGTTTGATATTTGCTGGGGAAGTTACTTACTTCAGTGTCCCATTTTAAGACCAGCCTCTTGTACAGTGATAAGTGTTCATTAACTGAATGCTGTACTGGTGGTGGAGAGTAAGCTGCAGTATATCAGTGATGTGGAACTAAGCTCTGCCTGACCAGCTCTCAGAATTCTCTCTACTACAGGCTCATCACTCAGTAGGCTTTTACAGCATCATGGTTGAAGGTGGACATGTAATTAAAATGTGACAGCATTATTGATTTGGTATGCTGTGATAGATTTAACTGCATGGAAGCTGTAAATTTCTCTAAGGATAAACAGAAGAGGTCAGCATTGACTCAGGCTGCTTCTCATGGTTTTGACACTTGTATATCAAACCTACTACTTTAGCACTCTCTATAGAGGTCCTGATCTATACTGAAGCTGGACCACCTCTTCATTTTCCTACAGAAATTAATACCTTGGCAACAGTCCTGACTTCCTAAAAGCAGTGCAGACTTTTTTTTTCCTGTTTCTCATAGTGAGTATTTTGTTTATAACTCATCACCTTTTGATTCAGGCAATCAGTCTGAGTGTGGTGGAAATCTGAAGTTGAGAGATGTTAAATCTTAAANAAAAAAAAGCCCACAAAAAACCCGCTTGCTTTTTTCTACAGCAGAAGAGTCTTCCAGACCCAAGAGTAAAACAGATTTTTGACCCTGAATTTGCTGGGTTTACAGGTGTGGTGCTTTCAGTTGTGCTCCCAGTGCTGATTGCACTGTGTCAGAGACTCCTAGAGGACCCTTCTGCAGCATCTAGCCAAGGAGCATCGTTGTTAGGAATCATGGGCTGTTTTCCACATTCCTGGCAATGGTGAATGGGCTAGAATACTGCAGATACTGTTTCTTCACATAAGCCTGAAGAGTTGTGCCAATTGCTTGGCAGAAATTGCAGACCAGCAAGTGATTACTACATTGCTCTAGAGTCCTCTCCCATGTTTCTGCTGGCTTCAGAATGCATGGCTTTATGCGCATGTAAAATAATTAAAAAACCCTAAATTGTGACCTTCATTAGTAGTTGTGATCTTTTGTTGCCTCACTAGCAACAGAATAAGTCTTGACTTTTGTTGCTGATGGCAGGAACAAGTACTTGGGACTGTTTCCTGTCCACTAAGGACAACTGTTTTCTTCATTAGTATTTGAACAGGTAGAACAGTCTGCTGCCTTCTCCTTTGGTTTGCTTCCAGGTCAGCAGTGTTCAAAAGACAGTAATGTGACATCAGAACAGATTTTAGCAATGGAGACTTCAGGTGTCATCAAGATAGGGTTAATAAATATAGAGGTGTTTCATTTCAGCAAGGTGAGGGAGGAGGAGTCTTTTTAAATCACACGTCTAAAAATATTTCTGGCATGATGGTCAATTTGCTTATCCTGCACCTGTAGTGATATGAATGCAAACGTTTTCTGATGTTTTTTCAAATGGCCTATTCGAAGTGGTTTTATTAAGAGACCAATTGAACTTAATGGTATCACGCTGCATGCTATCACTGTCAGATTACAACTAAGTAATTTATCATTTTTAAACTTCCATTATACAAGCTCTTAGAAACTTATCCGTCCGTAAGGCATTTCAGTAAAACTCTTAAAACCGTATGTGACCTTCTTTAGTGGAATTATAGTTAGTCCTTTTCATCATAGCATATAGTTGGAAACAAATTTATTGGATTGTTCATATATTAAATACATGAAGTGTCAGTACAACTGAACTGTCTTACCAAGCTTTTAAATGGGGTTAGCTTGAGAAGGCATGGCCTTGGGATCAACAAGAGGGCAAACAAAGAAGGGAGGGTCCTGTTCATCCAAAACATGGATAGTCCGGAGAAATTAGCTCAAGTTTGTATTCCAGTTTTCAGATTTTAAATGTTTTTTGTAGGTGTTTACTGGCTTGTAGAAGTGCCTTGCATAAGGTGAGAGAAGAAATAGGTTTTTTCATGAAAACATATATAGTAAGTGCTTGGGCCTTCTCTATTTTCCTCTTCATTCTCAAGAGGGAAGGTATACTGTGGGCATTTGTCAAGAAACAAATTTTGGGGGACGTGTGTGGGGAAGCTTTAGGGTGATTATTTTCCCTTGTTCAATGTTAAGCAAAGCAGTCTTACCAAAAATCCTTAAACAATTAATCGAGTATCCTTTGACTTACATGTCTGAGAATGCAGTTCTGTATTAACACTCCTGTGAGAAGCAGAAACTACTGTGGCCATCTACAAGCGTTGGTGAACTCTGTCCTGTAGCATTCCAGCTTGTTGGGGAGAGAGAAATTCCTGCACAATTTTAGAAATCTGAAACCTCAAGGAGTAAGAGGCTATAAAGGACAATGAGTGAAAAACTAGAATGGAGACTTCTTTTATTAGATCCAACAATTTTACTTACCCCATATCTTTACCTGCTGAAAATTACCTGACATAACAATGAGATAAGTTCTTCCTAGAACCAAGGGAAGAAAACTACTCCACAGGAAAATCAGAAGGTGCAAATGCACTCTAGTTAAGCAGATCTGAGAAGTACCGTGAGGAAATTCTTTTGCCAAAAACCATTTTGAGTAAGATCTTGTTTGTCTTTTTATATGTTATAAGAAATTTAAGCAGATTCTTCTTTCACTTGCTTTGTTCTGGATAACGTTTGGGGTTTTGTGGGTGTTGGGTTTTTTTTGTTTGTTTTGGGTTTTTTCGTTAATTTTTTTCCCTTATCCTGAAAAGCTTCATGCTTGTGTTGTTTTGGTTTGTTATCTGCCTAGGAAAAGGTCAAAACTGGCAACATCTCTATGTGATGTCAGTGACAACACTGTCTGCTGCATGAAATTGGTAAACAAGCTGTTCATGCTGTGTATGTAACTGATCCTGCTTTCTGATCCTTAAGCTTCTTCTATAAAAGGAGAATGAATTGCCTCTACTGAGGTTATGTGCATTGTTGTGATCAGCAGTTTGAGTTCAATGAGAATTGTGCTTTAACACCTGGATGTTGTTTGAAAAAATAATAGCTTCATCCTCCCCTGCGGCACTCTGAGATATCTTGAAAGTCTAATACAATGGGCTTATATTTTTTACGTCTTGAAAAAAATTTGTCAGAGTTGATCAGTTTATTTTTTAAAATATTATTATCTTAATGAAAACTTTTGTGTCTTTATTAATAGAGTTTGTTATGAAACATCAGGTTTCTTTTAAAAAACAGCAAAAATCCCACACCTTAGATCCTGGAAATACATGTTCTTGAACATAGCACATGCCCTCTTGAGGCACATGCATGGAGCTTTTTACTTGCTTAAGTGTTTGCAGGCCTTAAGCCTTCGTTTTTTGAAAGTTCTGTCATTGTCTCTTTTCTCATGGCCTTGGAAAAAAAAGAGATTCTACCAATAATGGTACTTTTTTCTCACAATACGCTATTTGGGAATTTACTGTATTGTTTAATTTCTGTAAAATATGTAAAATAGGGCTGATTACTGTGATTTAAAGCAGTTTGTTCCTAATGTAATACTTAGAAAGAGTTTAGCTTCTTTTTTTCTTAGCCTTTTTTTCCAGCACTTCCTTTAAAGTCTTTCTGGAGTCTGTTTTAGAGGTTGGTTTTGTTTCTTCGCTTTCCTTCCCTGCCAATAGTCTGATATTAATAGGAGAAAAGTGATTGATTATTGCTAACATTTCTTAGAAGGAAACTGTACTTTGAGAGGCAACTCATTTTGTACATAAAAGGTAATTTTGGACTGCTTGACTTTCTGGAAGTTGTTTAGGGGTGAATATGATGCAAACATGTTTTTATTAGTTAAATATTTAGAGTTTATGTTATTGGTTTAGTTCATAGCATGGTTCATTTATTCCTGAAAGCTTTTCCCAGTGCAGGTAGCCATTTACTTGCTATGAAATGCTTATGATACTGACTTAAGCTTTGCCATTATGATATGGTAACAGAAAGAGAAAAATCCATGTGTATTATGTCATGAGTGTGTTTTTCTAAGTTTTAAGAAATAACTAACTTCATGGGAGGTTACTCTGTCTAGAAAGCTGCAGTAGGTGTATGTTAAACTTTGGTTTTTGATATTGGTGTCTGAAGGTGTTTGCATTAGATTAACATACTTAAATATTATTGTTGACACATTAATGTATGTATTGTAACTGAACAACATCCAGCACTAAATGCATTTTAAATGTAACTGTAGAAAGTGTAGTAAAGGTAAGGGAATATTACATATGGTAACACAGCGAAATACTTAGCAATAGATTTTTATTTTAGTGGTAAGTTCAGCATTGAGTTTTGAGTTTTCCGATTTGGTTACTTTAGGTAGCAAACATGTGCTGAGACAAGGAAAACAGGCTTTCCTCAGTAGTGCCCACTGATGGGACAAAAGGCAATGGGCACACATGGAAATATAGGAAATTCCATCTGAACTGACACAATCTTTTTCTTTCAAAACTGTGCAGATGATCAAAATCTGGATGAAGTTGCTCAGATTCTCCATCTTTTAGATACTCAAACTTCAACTGCCCAGGTCCTTGAGAAATCTTCTCTGCTTGGGATGGGAAGTGGTGAGAGGAAAGGACACTGAAGCTTTCTGTCTTAGAATTCAGGACAGAAAGGGGAATTCCATGGTGCCCTCCTACCTCAAATGCTCTGTGATTCTGTGAATTAGCAGAAGATGTAGTTGACATTAGTGAAAAAATTATGCCTGCAGTCCAAAGCTGTCTTCCCGATTTGCACTCTGTCAGAAACTGTACTGTGAAATGATGACTGCAGTATGATGTGAATGTTGCAAGCTTGTTTATTTTCAGAAAGTGATCAAAGAAGTTTGTACTAGGAAAGGTGACCAAGGACTTAGAACCATAGCAGTTACTGCTTATCACAAAATGGCTTGGGTTGAAAGGGATCCTGAAGATCATCTAGCTCCAACCCCCCTGCCATGGGCAGGGAAAACCTCCACTAGACAAGGTTGCAGAGAGCCCTATCCAACATGGCCTTGAATTTAAACACTGCCAGGGATGGGGCAAATGAATAAATGCTCAAATTTTGCTTGTTTCAATATCATTGTACTTTTCAGTGATACTTCATTTCAGATATAGAAAATGTACATGGAAGCCTCACTATATTCTTCCTTGTTATTTTTTTCTGCTGACATGCATTTTTTGGCTCTGCTCAGAGAAGGAGAAAAAGAGTAATGTCTTCTCAGAGAATCATAGAACTCAGA
>VYXB01006935.1:35110-95140 GCA_013397135.1 Pachyramphus minor | reverse complement strand
TCAATTCTCTGATTCTATGATTCCGGATTCAGGAAAGCAAAGAGCGAGAGAGAAGAGTGAGAACACATAAGAGAGAGACAGAAGGAGTCAGAGCATACACACAAATAAGCAAAAGACACATGTCCATTATCACCTAATTATGGAGCCATGCTTTCTCCTGCTAATTCTCTCATTATGGATCCATGAACCTGACACTATCAGTTAGTCCACAGCACAATCTGCCAGAGGAGGTCAAGCCCTTCTCATTCCTTTCCAAGGCAGTATTTGGAAACAAAGGTCTGAATTCCATGAACTGCAAGGCCCACTCAGTATGGGTTTTCCGAATTACTGCACAAGTGCTCTAACCTCTCAGATAATGTACGCCAGATAACTATCATCAATATTAACTGCATTTTTAGAAGAAATTTTGGCACCAGGGCTGTATGAGAAACTTGATATATGTGCGTGCTGTGCACTTGCCAATGCAATCGTGCTTCCAAACACTTGGAAAAAGGAAAGTTTTGATCATTGCTCCATATAGCATAAACATTACCTCAGCTAGCATAAAAATGTATCTGTGTATACATTTTTAACAATATGTCAGGTGCTTAATGAACACTACTAAGGATTACTTAAGTAATTGCTTTCAATCACTTATTGAATGTTTATTGGAGGAACTGGAAATTAACCTTAAGAACCTAAATAATACCAAAATTTCAGTTTAGGCATCAAAATGTTTTTCTTGATCTGACCTGAAGAACAAGATTCAAATTATAAAATTCAAATTATAAAAGGAAATTTATGTGCCTAACTGTTATTGCATTCAATATGTGCTAGGTATCTGCAACCTTGAATGAAACTCACCCTATAAAGATCATAAAAGAGAAATATGGTAAATCAGAGGACTGAACACTCCTCTCCCAAGTTACAAACTGACACACAAGGAACTAAATGCAACTCTTTTAACACCTCTCTGCAAGAAGGCCGCAGCCTCATTTTTGTCAATCACACTTTAATAATCTTTACCATATCCTGACTTACAGTTATGCTCCTTAGTACACTATGTACCCTAAAAATGTGCAACATTTTTCACTTTCAAATACAGTCCGACACAGAAATATTCCCTCTTCCTCTCTCATTTCTCACCTCCCCTGCTTCCAAAACCTGACTCAGAAGCGGGCAAGGCAGGGAAAAAGGCATGCCACAAAAAACACCACCACCCATCTATCTTAAGTCCACAGAGGTTTACTTAGAGAAAATAAAATTTCTCATATATATGAAAATCTGACTGGATTGTTCTGGTGCTTGAGAAGCTGCAAAGCACCTGGACCACCTTACTGAAACGTTACCATTTGAAGCAACATTTTCCACACGTCTAAGGAAGGATGAAAAGGCACTAGAAGAACAAGGAGTCACAATTTTTCACCTGTTTTGAATTAGATGACTTAGATATCTCGACACCAGCTGAGGCCACACCATGTCATCCCATCCAAACAGCTGCATCATTGATAAAACAGGCTGTGGCTGCAGATCTGATAGGGCTTTGCTGGGTATATCCAAAGCTAAGAGAGTAAAACCTGTTTTCAAAGAGAGAAAAAACATCTTAATAGTTTCTCAGTACATCCCTGTTCCACTAAAGAGCACTGAAAATTAATTACAATTAATAATGTGCAGCCTGGGCAACTGTTCTAACAGAGAGTGCACCCAAGTTAAAAATGTAGTCTCTATCCCAAGCAGTTTCTAAGGCATCAAGACACACTGGCTGCAAAGGAGGGAAAATGGATCCAAACATATGCAATTTTAAATAGATTCACAAACCCACTTATTATAAATCCTGAAGGCACAACTTACCACCTATGCAGTAAAAATTGTGTCTTAAAACCTGCTTTTTTGTCTGACCTCCCTTTCTTACCTTCATACACTCTATCTTCCCTTGTACAAGCAAGTATTACTGTGCTTTACAGGGTTGAATTTTATTTATTTGTTTTGTTGTTTTTACACATTTCTCAGAGGGAAGAACTGTATCTGTAAAGACTTCACTCAGTAAAAGCTGGTGCCTTTTTATTTTTAGAATAGACTTTCATGTATCAAAATTTACCATACAAATAAAGCACTGTAGACAAACTTACTCTTGAAAAGGATCTTCATGCAACAGTTGCAGATCTAGAAACTGGGGAGGTACTTTGTGCAGAATTTTGTTAACGAAGCATAAACTTTTGCTGTTTTTGTTATGTCTACTGTACAATCTATATCTAACACTATCAGAATAAAAATACAGTGCATTCTTTATCTTGCAAATGACAAGTATATTAAAACTCAGAAAGAAAACATAATCTGAAATGCTGAGTGGTTATTAGGCTATAGGAAATGAGAGGCATCAAACAAGCCAGCAAAACTGAATTTAGAGGGCAATGAAAAACGGGCTCCCTAGTTCCCAAATTCCCCAATTCAAGTTAAATATAAATTAATATTAAAATAATTATAAACCTGCATGCATTGAAAAGATGAATTAGATGGACAAGGCTAGTTTTCAGAAACAACAATGAAATTATTTTAATTAACGGTATAGGGGCAGACTACCTTAAGCCATGAAGGAGTTCACAGTTCCTTATTTGCCTTGGAAAAAACAAAGTCATACAGAGTCCCCACTCTACCTCAGGTGAGGAAGCATTTCCAGAGGTTTCTGCAGCATCAGCCATAACATAGTTTGGGGGAGAAATGGGAGACAGAAATGGTAATATGAGTTCCAGGCTATTTGCCTGGCAGGGGGAGCAGGAGAGCTGTGACAGCTGCTCTCTCCTCTGGGCTGTAACCTCTAAGGCAAGAAGCTCATACAGTGTGGGAAAGGTTTGCCTTCCTCTTTAGTGCTACCTAACACATCTCTATAAGCAGGTCACAACTGCACTCCCCTGCTTCTCAGAGGAGTTTATAATAGGTTGCTGCTTTTGCTATTTCACTGTGCTAATATAAAATAAAAAAAAAAGATATGACACTGTAGGAAATGAATGAAGTTTTGACATTAACAACCTCTTCCTTTGATTTGTATTGCTGTTTCTCACATACGCTTCAGCGGTGTGAGACCACTACTGTTGCACACTGCCTCTTTCATTAATGTTACCTCCTAACTACCACAGAGCTGCTTCAAATGAAGCACCTTTTAGCTTTTCTATTACCAACTCAGTACCCCTGAGCTTGTAACTTTATCTAATTCATATCATGATGGGAAAAAATATTTTATATTTCACTCCTCTGAATTTTAGTTAAATGGATACAAGATTTCATTGTAACTACAGAATACAATGCTGGCTACTGATGTTACAGATCAAACTGGGATATCTTTCTATTCACTGCCAAGCTGACTTGTTGCATGTGGAGTTCACACACATACAGAATGTTGTACTTCAAGATTAAACTCCTCCAGTGTAAAGCACGATAAATAATTAAAATTAATTATGAGATATTTTTATGACCATGACCATAACGGTTTGGCAAAAAACCAACAATCATATAAGCAACCTTTTAAAAATTGTCTTCAAATGAAAAATATTATTTTTAAATATTTAGTTTGTATTTCAACCATAATGAATAGTTCAACACAAAATTATAATAAACTTCTACAAAAGTATGTAGATTCTGGTTATAGGGAAAAACATTATTCTTATTTATATTGTCTAACATTTGCAATGTTGATTATAATCTGTGACTAGCAGTGAAAAAGAAGTCAGGCTTGTATAGCTTCAAACCCCTTCGGTGTTCTCAATCTGTTTGTCTCCTGTTAAGGAATTCAACACCATAATATTTCTTTGTGTCAAAATATTTAGCAAAGAATCTACTTTTTGCATTTATGCATCGTTAAGTATCTCCAAATACAAAATCCTTGAAAAGTTTGTGACCCAGAAAATAGCACCGAATCCAGTAAATTGCAAGGGGGTCAGGGCTAACCTGCAGCTGTATCAGCAAGCTGAGGGGAAGGCGGCATCTGTGACATTCTCTGGCTCTTCAAGTAGGGAAAGAAATTTCTCCAGAGAGCACTGGCAACAGCAAGGTGGTGCTCTTTAGCCACTAATGGAAGCTGTGCGTCTGGGGCTGCGTTCCCTAGTTGAAGTCCCTGGCTTACACGTTCATGCACACTCCTAGAGAGAAACAAAAACAATGTTTATGTTCAATAAATGAAAAATTCACATCTTTTTAAAACACATTTAAAACTACTTTAAACTGTAGAGCCTGGGAACTGAAGGATCATTTTGTGCAATTAAAACCTTTATGCAAAGACATTATGCATACCAGTTATTTGATGGATGAATGATGGCATATTAAGCACCATAAAGTTAATGTTAATTACTAATGTCAACCATTAATTATATGCTTTTTAATATGTCAGATCAAAATGAGAAATTGGCAGCTTTAAAATGAATATCTGCATTTTGCAACTGCTAGCATGACAAGCAAGTCTGCTTCCAATCCAAAGCCAGGTGCTTCTTTAAAATTTTTGTCACTAGAATTTTTAGGATAGGGTTGTGTACAGCAAATAATGGCAAATGATTTTGATCAATTGTAAAGCTTCCTTCTGAAATCTACTTCTCATTTGTAAAACCTCAATAGGTACGAGTTTAGATAAAAGATTCATTTTATCCTGATGCACTGCAGACAATTAGGTTTGACAGCAATGCCCACAGCTTTGTTAGTACAGTAAAGACAAAAGTTACCACTACACATAACTCCCATCTCTTCCGCAGACAATGTGGCATGAATTCAATAAGGCACTCAATTTTCTTTGATTCTTCTAGTACCATTCCTGCTACTTAATCTAATTTGGAAGTTGTGACTTTCTAGAGGTTTAATAGAGATATGTCTGCAGGGAATCAATGTTCTCAGAGAAATGGGGGGGGTGGGGGAGCATTAATAAATTTGTCTGGTAGAGCAGGATAGGAGGCATTACAGTACTGGGCTGATCAACTAAATAACATGCTTATTAAAAACAATCTGTAGGAACGCACTATCATTCCTGTTCCTATTTATCTTCTGGTCAACTCAATTGAGATTGTGCATTAAAGCACAGGCAGCATTATTACATTTGCTTTATTAAATTCTATAAACAGCACTGTAAAGTCAGAGTCAAGATATTTATAAGATAACAGTAAACAGCAGAGGCATTGAGACTTGCCTTAACACTAACATTTGTAGACTATAATATTTTTTCTTAACTGCCATTCTCACAATAGCAACTACTTCACAAAAATCTTCCCCTCGATCTTTATTCTATGCTCACCCTAATTTGAAATAAACCAAAACAAAACCAGAAAAAACTCCAGCTCCTAGTTCCCTTCTGGGAACATGGGAAAATTATGAAAGAATTACACAACTCACAGCACTCATTAGGACATCTGAAATGGAATAATTTTAAATAAAGAGTAGGCTGGCTGCAAGGCCTTCCCATACTAGGGTTGATATTAGAAGCGCATCTCATTATATCAAATTAGTATCCAAAAATTCTGCGAAACACATAATTTAAAACATAAAACATACTGGCTGCCAAAGGTAACGATACCTTATGCCTGCCTGCAGGCATTCATTAGTTTCAACAGGACAGACAGAGAATTGAGTATCAGCTACTTTTTGAATGGCTACATTTAGCAGACAAGGAAAGGTATGGAATATTAGGAGGAATCAAGTATTTCTTTGAAAGATGGCATGAATCCAAACACAGGAACAGAAGCCAGGAATTCTAAACCTAACATTTATTCCCACTGTGGCTTCACATAAATCATACAGCCTTTGTTAGCCTCAGTTTCCCAGCCATGATATTTGGATAGTAAGACAGCTTACCCTTTAAGGATGCTGTGAAAACAATCAATGCTTAGAAACTGAGGATTATATTCAGTATGTCAGGTGGTATTCCTATTTACAAGGCATATTCTCCAAGTCAACATGAATTGAAATAGAAGCAAGATTAGCATAAAAAGCCAAGCAACACTTCTTTGGGAGCACTCCCTTATTAAAAAAAGGACAAAGGAAAGGGTGAAGATATAGTGAGGTCTAGAGGATAAACAATCAAAAAGTAAAAGCAAGGCTAAAGAAACAAGTTAAAAAAATTATTTTTGCCTATTACAAAAAAAAGTTTGACAGTAAAAACTAAGGGTTTTTCTGTTTTATTTTGTTAAGAAAGGAATAAGGAATGTATGATACCTCATAATGCAGAGAATGAAACTTCTGGGACCAAATTCTGCCCTACTGACATCCAGACTATGCTGTAAAATCGCACAAAGACCTTTTTCTCTCCTCTAAATTGCCTCTCCAAAGACGGGTGCCTTGCATCTCCTTTAGCCATCTATGCAAAGTAGAAGGGTGTACAGACTTCCAAAGTAAGGTAATATATCTCTGTGTCAGTGGAAGGGCAACACGTACAGATCAGTATTTATGTTTATTCATAGTAACCTACACAAATGCTTCCAATAAGGTAAATGCTTAGAATCGATGAGGCATCAATATATGCTGCAGCTGAGGTAGCCAGATACTTCTACCAACAAGCACATTTTTTAACTCTGTAAAAATATGAATACATGCAATTTTACTTTGTATTCAGGCTTCTATTTTCTTCTAGCACTAGACAAGCATACCATCAAACATCACCCAATTTCTAAAACTTTATACATTTAGTTTTCCATTGAGTTAAGAACTCCGGAACCACCAAGTTGCCTCATTACAATGGTAACCTGGTGTGTTTTTTACCTGTTTTAAATAATGAATTTCTTACTTCTGTAAAAAGACATGTGTTTTTTTTCTCATTTTGCCATCAGATCAAATAAACTCTGGGTTTATTAAAGTGCAGAATGTTTGTGCCACCTCAAAAAGGATTGTGCTGGATGTATAGGTACAGTAGTAGCATATGGGATTATTTTCTACATCCTACACCTGGGTAAGGAATTGCAGCCATTTATTTCTCTGGATGTAGATATTGTAATCATAAAACATGACCTTGCAAGCCTGCATTACTGAAATGGAGCCAAACTTTAGGCCAAGCCAGAAGAGTAAAACACAAAATTCAACAGCCTGCCTAGATGATGGAAACTTTCAAATCAGTATTAGACCATAATCTACATTGCACACATCCAGACTTAATGCAATGTCATTTAATGTGATCTACAAGGATTCAGAACTTCCCATCATGATAGAAGACCTCTCACCTACCAGCATTGCCAAGGGCTACCACCATCAGGGACTAACAGGCTAAGAATACAGATGCTGGTTTCTTCCCAGCAGCTCAGCTCCAGTCCAAGCCAGGCCATCCACAGCATCCACAAAACTCAGCTGCCCAGTACAGCCAAGATTAAGCTCATGAAAGTCTTTTTAAAGGACCTGAATGACCTTTTGATATTGAAACAAATAAATATTTAAAACCCACTACCTGAAGGACCAAGACTCTTGGATAAAACTAGGGAATTGAGAAGAGATATATGAGTATTTCTAAAATGATAAATGGTTTTGATGCTAAGAATTTTAATTACAAACACCAGTTACTTCAAGAAAAACTCAGGCAAAGTGAAATGAAGTAAAGCACCATCACACTCAGATTCAAAGAGAGGTAACAGGTGCTTTGTGCACAGTGCAGATAAATGGAACTGCAACAATACTTAAATTTGGATATTTCTCTTCCACACATTCTCCCTCTTTTTACGTCATTGAGATTATAAACACATTTCACAGAATCATAGAATGGGTTAGATTGGAAGGGACATTAAAGATCATGCAGTTCCAACACCCCTGCCATGGGCAGGGATACCTTCCACTAGACCAGGTTGCTCAAAGCCCTGCCCAACCTGGCCTTGAACACCTCCAGGGATGGGGCATCTACAGCTTCTCTGGGCAGCTGATGCAGTGCTAGTCAGCCTGGGCAGCCTGGTGCAGTGCTTTACCACCCTCACAGTAAAGAATTTCTTCCTTATATCTAACCTAAATTGCCTCTCAGTTAGTACCATTACTCCTTGTCCTATCACAAGGGGTCCCTCTCCGGCTTCCCTGTAGGCCCCCTTCAGGCACTGGAAGGCTGCTCCACCCTAACTTCTCTTTGCCCAAACTTTCGCAGCCTGTCTTTGTAGGGGAAGGTACTCCAGTTCTCTTATCAACTTCATGGCCCTCCTCCTCTAGTCTTACTCCAATAGGTCATATCTTTCCTGTGCTCAGGTCCCCAGCATCCTCCAGGTGGGCAGAGTCATCTCCCTTGACCTGCTGGTCATGTTTCCTTTTGATGCAGCCCAGGATGTGGCTGGCTTTCAGGGCAGTTTCTCATTTTGATATTTTGGCAACAAATGCATTATGCATTTGCCCTATTTTAATGTAACCACAGATGTAGTAAAAGGAATAAAAGTGACTGAGGAAAGTGGAGGCTTCTTCAGCTCTGAGGGTAGCTATGAATATTTCAGCATACAGAACCAAAAAGATACAGAGACTGGCTGATGCAGAGAACAATAAAGTGAGAATTTTGATGTCATAAGACAGAAGAACTTTACATCCTCTTAACAAACCCTGGACATGGGTGATGTCAGCTACTCAGCAATGTGCGCAACAAAGTTATCAGCTGAAAATCATCCAAAAAGTCGCATGAATACAATGAAAATGTGTGTTTCTGCTTAAAAGATTAGCAACAAGCTACACAATAAACATGGCATTAAAATAATATCCAAAATAGAAGTGCCAGTGCTGATACGTCATACAGAAAGCTGTTTTTCCTTCCCTCCCCCCTTATTTGCCAATACAAAGAAATTATATAGCACTATTGTATGAGAGAAGATTGGGATTTCCTGTAGAAATCTATCTAATCATGTTTTCCATGGTTGTATAAATCTTACTGCAATGAGATCTAAACTCAAAATTCGTGCTACAGCTACAAGTGCAAAACTCAGATCAGAGTGTATTGCTAGACAGCAACACACTCAGCTTTCAGTGACCAAACAACATTTAGCACACCATTTCAGAATTTAGTTTAAAATTACTCATCCAATTTCACTCTCTTCAAATGCCTTGAACCATTAATATTTTTTAAATACCCCTACTGATTTTTTCCTGTCATTCTACCAGAGCTGTTTGTTATGGTAACTAGAATTGGAAGCAAGATTTCAGCAGAAGCCACACACATTTCCAGTAACTACTCCTACCCAACATTAAGCTTAAAAAGATCCTTGTGTGCCCTCTGTATGCCTTTGAAAATAATCCAATATGAGTATTCAACTAGTTACTATTATGCCATTTAATTACATGCTAGTTATAGAAAATTGCAATTATAGCACTTATTCATTGATCCCTATGGATACCAACTTCCATGTTGACAAACTCACTGTTCAGCTTCTACCTAGTAATTTGTTCATAGGCATTTACTTATTTTTTATCTGCACTTCAAATATGCAGTTGACACTAAATACATGTAACATTTTGGAAATCATAACAATTTACGCTATCATAAAATATAATACAAAGTGTAAAGGAAAACACACTTCAGAGTGAGTTCAGTGCTTTTACACATAATTTTTAAAAACATTAAAAAAGGACAGCTACATACACTGGCATTCACAAAGGCAAAATCAAAATGGTTGCATCTAGGTTCAAGTCAGCTTTCAATGAAGTATCATAGCACAGTGTCAAGTAAGAAACTGTATGATCCTACCTCTCTTATTTATGGAGATTCATGCAAAAGAAATGCATCTGGATTCACAGAAGTGGTACACTAGCTGCACAGTGGTTCCACAATGGTCCAAGAAGAAAGTGCCCCAACCTAACCATGCTTAGAGACTGGTGGCAAGTCATAGATGTGGGCTTTAGGCATTTCATAGTAAAGGCCACTGGCTTCTTGATCACTGATGAATGATTGTGACCACTTGACCTAATGTATGAAAAGGTGAACCTCCTTTGCCTTGGCCACAGTTATAAATGCAGGTGTGCTGGGTGGCAGAGCTTCGCACTGAACTCTTGGTTATCAGTGTGTTTACTCAGGGCACTGACAGCATGCTTACAAGAATTTTAAGTGCTAAAACATCTGCTTTATGGCCTCAAAGTGCTTAAGCTGGATGCTAAACAGCTAAGGCCTGTGAAAACAGCCTTAATACCTCTGAGCACACACGTTTTGGTACCTAGGGAACTTCAGTGCTTAAAACTGAGTCACCTATACACTTTCAGACACTTTCACATTCATCCTGTTTCAGTGAAACATGCACGAAGGAAGGTGACTAAATTCTACCCAAGTCTGATTCAAACATCCAAGCCCAATTTTAAATCTGTTTCTAAGCTTTTGGGATGCAATTTCTTTTTTATATCCTTTTATATAGCAGCCAGTATATTGAGACTGGTACAACTGCAGTAGGAACCAGACAGAAGAAGCAATCCACCTCAAATCAGAATCTCTCAATCTCTATTGCTCCCAGATCTGCAATATACATACAAAGTATCTATAAAGTTTCTTCATATTTGAGCAACAGCCTTTTCACGCTTTGATAATTCAAAAAACCCTAAAAAGAGTATAGAATTTTCACCCACCTTTGTGGAATTAAAAACTAGATTTCAAAAAGCTAAGCAAGATGAGAAACTTCAGACAAAAAATAAATTTTCCCATCCATCAAAAGAAACACTTGAAAAAAGACCCCACAGTTTATAATGTGTCAGCACTGCATAAGCCATAATAACAGCATCACCAGTAGAGAGCTGTACTGCTGACTGTACAAGCAGAACTGGAAAAATCACGATGCCATATTATCAAGTATTAACATACCCCTATCAGCTCAGTATTTATTAAATGATGTTTCAGTGTTCCCCATTCATTTCAGTTTGCTTCAATAAACCACATGTTTAAACATCTAGTGAAAAAAAAGGATGTCTGAATAATATGCCTGGTTATGAATGCATATGATGATCAATGACCGGTGCGATGAGGTAGGGAAGGCTAACAAGGAAAAAGGGAACTCTAACATGCAGGATTTTTATCAAATGCTTAAATTAACCCATGGTGCTTAGGTCCTTTATATCACAGACTTGCACAACATCATAAACATCAGTGTCACAATATACCTTTATTAGACACGATATGAAGCATACACAAAGTGACACATCTTAGATGTTGGATGAGATCCAAAGGGATAAAAGGATGTAATGGTTAAAAAGCAGGGCACGAACTTCAGACTCCTGAATAGTAATTCCCAAACTGCTCACTTAGTCAGATTACCCTCTTTTAACCAGGAAGTTCCGTAGGTGCCTACAATTCAGCTACACAAGAGCCTTGAACTTCGTACCTAACTCACAATCTGTCACTGGGCCCTGGAAATCTGATCATAACTAACCCACACCAAAAAAAAAAAAAAATAGAAGGCTGCATATGGTGCAGCAGTAGTCATGTTTATTTTCAAAAACAGAATACACACTTTTTTTATGTAACAATCAATGAATCACAGCCTCAGGGGGAGGGCACATGAGTCTAGTTTTGATACAGTTTTTGGGCTCAGGCTCTGCTCTTGATTGTGAGTGTTACATTAAGTCAGTTACTGGGTAAAAGTGTGAAATCCCAGGACAAGAATGGAGTCCATGACACTCTTCTCTCCCATATTACATTTTAACCACTAGGTAACAGATATTTAATCACTCTGACTGTAGTCTGTGATTTAAATGACAAACAAACAACAAAACAAGAAAAAGAAACCCAAGATATCCAAGTACACATCTCCAGCTGTGGGACTTTACAAGTGGTTGCAAGCACACAGACATTGAATCAGATGTCTCTGAGCCAACCAGATACACACAGGATTCAATCCTTCACTTCACATTTTCTACAGGCTAGCAGGAGACAAAATCCCACAGAAGAGGCAAGGGCAGTTTGTTGTACAAGACTGCATGTGTCTTGCAAGTTGCTGGTCAGCTGGACCTGTTATTAGGCTATCAGACCACTTTATCTTGGAATACCCCTAGACCATTTGAGAGCAGGAATCTTTCAAGTGCTGGTAACCTCCTGTCTCATCTGAACAGAGTTGTCAGGCAGATGCCTGGGAGTAAAAGGTCAAAAGAGGCCTATAGGCCTAAGGCACTCTAGAACTAAGGTGCTTCAGATCATAATTTAAAGGACTTGTTTATAAATGTGTGTGTAGATATCTATACAGAGAGAGAAATTTGTAAGAGATGCATGCAGACATTAGGGCAATATTTCTCACATACAAGGATAGGGCCTGTTCAGTCTCAAGAAAAGACAACTGAGTGGGGACGTCATTGGTGTCTGTAAGTATCTGAAGGGTGACTACAAGAGGATGGAGCCAGGCTCTTCTCAGTGGTGCCAAGCAATAAGACAAGAGGCAATGAGTATTGATGCACTGGAAGCTCCACCGAAACATAGGGAAGAACTTGACCGTGCAAGTGATGGCGCACTGGAACAGATCGCCCAGAGATGTTGTGGAGTCTCCCTCACTAGAGATAGTCAAGAACCATCACCATCTGGACACAATTCCATGCAACATGTTCTACGATGACTCCACTTGAGCAGGGATGTTGGACCAGATGACCCCTTTTGGTCCCTTCCAACCTTACCCATTTTTGTGATTTCAATTACAATAGCTTGTCTGTAAAACCTCAGCTATCCATTGCTAAAAGATACTCTACCTTCATCCACCCAAAAATCCTACTCATACAGTTTGGTTTGGGTTTTTTTTTCCCCACATGCACATCAGGAACACATCACCTCCAAACATCTTATAACATATTTTGCATTATGGTCCCTTAATTGAAAAAACACCTTTTAACAACATAAAAAAGGCTACAGATCCTTTCAATTTACCACACATCAATCACTGCCTGAGTAGAAGCACATCACATACTCTTTACTATTGAAGATACAGTAGGTTTAAACAGAGCCATTCCAGTTCTTTCATTGATGGTATAAATCTTCAAATCTCAGCGGAAGAGCCTACTGTATTCCTATTGTTAGCGAATCATTGACAGAACAGACTCACCAGTTAAGAAGCTTCTAATGTGACAATTTATATAAGCAGAGTAATTAAAGTATATTAGAAATCCAGATAATCTCTCCCAATCAAACCAATGAAGGGCAGCCCATGGGCATTTAAATTACACATTGCAATTTAGCTCAGGGTCACCTTCCCAAGTTAAATAACAGAAAATACCCTAAACTAAATGATCTTTATTTGTAACTAAACCTATTCAGGAAATTACGTAAAGCTCTTTGAAGACATAAACACTTTAAGAACAGCTAACTGCTTTAAACAACTAATTTTTTCCTTCTAGTGATTCGAAGAGTAAGGTCAAATTTCATTTCCCAGACATTACTTGAAATATTCACTAAAACATAGGGAAGACAGGGGAAAATGTGTCAAATCCTTTTAAATGTTATAACGCAAGTACCGCAGCAATATTTTCTCACATTACCAGACTGTGTTAGAACAGATGATGCAAGATGTCTGTAATTAAATAATTACGCTATCAATAGATAGGAAATCTAGTACTTACGATTTTTTTATAAGAAAATTTTTTTTACTATTTCCATTTGAAGTTTTTGTTTGTTTCATGTATCTTCTACAAGTCAGTCTATTGATTGCACAATTAAAAGCATTTGATTACATTACATTACATTTTGACATAAAATTAAAAGTTAGTCAAGACTAGCACCCTCTGTTATAGTCTTCCAAGTTTAAGGTTATATTAAAATAAAACCAACAAACAAAACCCCTCAAAACATAACCATTGAAACTGATGCCATAATAAGCAAAAATGTTAGACATACACTATTTAAATTTTAAGTCAAAGTTCCTAAATATTTCAATTTTTTTTTTTTTTTTCACACAAGAAGCAGCTTGGCAGCTTCTTCTTCAGAGAAATACAATTCAAGAAATGGGGCTCTTTGTTTGAAACTAATACAGAGGAATTTAGTAGATTTATGTTCTTCACTAATCCTTTACATTTAAATGTAACTGAGTAAACAATATGTACCACAGAAAAAAGAGAACTGAAAGTCTCAGGCTTTTAAGACATTAATTTTTTCCACAGCAATACGGAAGCAATAATGCATTATGATATATCATCACCAAAGTTATCTCTCATTGTTTAAACAATTTTCCCAATCTAGGAATCACTAAAAGTGCCAAAAGCAAGCATGACCTAATCCACTTCAAAGTTTTCAAAGTAAGGGATGTTAGTTTGTCAAGCTGCAGCATTTCTGAACACAGCCATCCCTTGAAATACTAAATATATTGATACTTTGGGAATTCACCTTCTGGACTTTCAGAAGGAAGCAGCACATAGGTGCGACAAAGAAGACTCAAAATCTAGGTGTCATTCATACATATTCCTTTACCTTTTTTCTACTGGATGGCAGAAGTTGCACAAAGGTCAAAGTGGTACTAGCTTAAACATTCCTATCCTTCACTGGAGAGCAATAAAAGTTCTTAGAGTATCATCTACACACCTGGCAGTAACAAGAGAATAAAAACCCCAGTATTTTAAAACTCAGGAAATTGCAGGAAGAAATGTGGATATCCTTCAAAAAGGAAAATGGACACAGAGCAACTGCCGTAGAATTTAACTAAGAAAGAAAAAAATAAAACCCACAAATGAAGTGGCCTCCAAACACAGCCAGTTCTCCCTCCTCTGTTATACCACTTCTTTCATCACATTCTTCCTGCAGTGACCATTACCCCATGCACTATATGGCAGAGGAGAGACCTAGAATCAGTCTGTCCTGTCCTTCTGACTCTCAGCTGAATGTGGATTCTGCAAAACTTGAAATGATCCAGACCAAAGAGATCCCGTAATCATGAGATGCAAGTGAATACTGTCATATAAACACTTGCAAGAACTTTTCACTGGTTGCTTGATTAAGGTGTTACATATATGGAAAACTGGTCAGCAGTCTACCTGAAACAATTCCTACTACATTACAAGAAACAGCAAGTATTTGGAAAAGAACTAGCATATAGCAGAATCATGGACAAAGGAAAGGAAGTCAAGCTTGGAATTCTTTTTACTGGCTGGATTCCCTTTACTTTAAAAAAAGGCAAAACAAGTGTCACCAAAATTGTGATTCTACAATGTGAAATACTGAAGACAGGGCAATAAGTTCCAATTATTTTTCTACGCATTTAACTTTAGATTTTAGAGGAAACCTGTTCATTACCAGGTCTGCACTAGTAACAGATAGAAAACGTCAACATATCTTACATTGCAACCAATTCATAGATAATAATGTATCTTCATTTGTGGATGAGGAACACTAGGAAATACTTTTTCTAATTACTCCAAAATTGTTATTGTGTGTTTCTTTTAGACCACAATTATTTTAAAAAAAACCCATTCACTATTTTGTTAACAATCAAACAGCATATGGCCCCTCAGTTAACCACTAATTCATTAATCAGTAAATTGTTTTACCCATTTTTGAATGGTTAAGCTTCATGAGTATTCTCTGTATATGCCCAGGTGAAGTAGTATCCAAAGCAACAGTTGCAAGACTATACTAATCAATAAATAAATAGAAAAATTATCTGCACCTCAAAGGGCTCATCTCCTGATATCATAGATTCTAATCTTCACTGGGATGGAAAGTGTTAATGCTGTGAATAAAAGGTTTTCAACTGCAGCTGAATCATGTGAAGATTATCAATACAGCAGCAATGTACAAAGGGGCTCCAGCAAGGTTACAGAGTTTAATATAATCCTCTCTATAGCTAAGCATAGTAATAGAGAACCCTGTGTTCACTGTGACAGCATGTTGTATGCACTCAGTAATACTTTTAAAATACACAGGGAGAACAAGAAATCCCCAACATCTTTACTATTCTCAAAGACAAAGTAAAGATATTAACAGGAACAGACACAATCCTAAAACACAAAGATACAGAAAAGCCAAACATTCAAAGCTGCAGACTATTACTTAGCACTTTCTCCTTAACCCTTCTCAGTAGGTTTAACTGCATCACTGAGAAGACAAGTTGTTATGACCGTAATTTAAATGCAAGCAACAAAGCTCTAGCTTTGTTCATCTAGGTCTGCTGGGGTGGGGGGGGAGAATATTACATCTGCCTCAGCCACCCTAGCAAATTTGTGTTAGAGAGCTGTTTTCTTTTCCTAATCACATTTAGCAAAGATAAGGTTGCAAGAGCAGCAAAGACAACACAACCTGCGTTAATTCAATACGACTTGTTCACATTTCAGTATGTGGAATACTGTTGGGAAAAAGAGACAGCTGATTTGAACCCAACTGCAATTTTCCTTTATTACCTTCACTGGTATTCAGCCAAGTTAGCTTCTCCCCTGTACCACACAGACATATGCTAAGACTGCACTCTCCTCTGTGTCTGTAATGTAAAATACAAACTGGAAGACATAACACACAAAGTGACCCTTTGCTGTCCCAAAATCTCAAGCTCCCCGGAGAGTGAGTCCAGGTACTCATTCCAGAAGCAGGGCTTAGCCATATACACAGATCTCAGCCAAGCAGTCTCTGCTAAATTCTGCACTGTTCAAGGCACTGGACATCAAGGCATCTTGTTGCTTTGAACAGGTCCCTGCTCTGTTCTTTCAAAGAAACAATACAGAAAATGCAAAAAGTTAAAAAGACATTTACTTTCCCTAAGTAGACTTTCAGAATAGGTCAGATTGAGAATTCTTTAATCCTCTGAAAGAACAATAGAGAAAAATAAAGAAAAAAACCTAAACAGCCTGCATTGAAATTGATACTATCCTAAGCTGTTGAAGTCCCCTTTTTTAGTTCACATACATGCAAAAATCCTCACCTAAAGCAAATTTAACATTCATAAATCATTGCCATTTCACAGAACTTAAAACAGATGCATTTCAATTCTTAAAAGCCTTATTTTTAATAGATATACTTGTAGCTTTGCATTACATTACAATTACAATTTACATTTACAAAAAAAAATTACAATTTGTTTGATCAAATTAAGAAAAAATTCCCCAGTAAATTCCCGCATTTACACATGTCCCATGTGTAAAACATCAGAACAGTAAATGTGCCTCAGCCTCTGCTGCACTGCAGGCATGTCACCTCACATAATTAGAGTTTAGAAGGAAAACACTAAACACACTCATACACCACGGATGGGAAGGAGGAGTCACTGGAAGTTCTGTGATCAGCCCTGACCATGAGAAACTTCAGCCCTTCGTTTTGTGGGTTTTGCAATTTGCTTGTTTTTAAGCACTGGCCATCTTTGTATAAAAGATTTCTTAGAGAAATCCTGAGAAATTGTAATTACATTTCTGCAACTTTAAGTTATAAGGGACATAATTTCTTTTTCTTTTTTTATTTTTTATAGGAAACTTAATTTGGCTTCCAAACAATTTTATATTTGAAAGAACAGGGAGTCCAGATCACTTCAGATTATCTTTATTCAAGTTCAGAGCTTATTAGAAACATAAATGCTAATAATATCTGCCACATAGGGAACAGACAGTATTAGCTGTTAGGTATTTAGATGAAAACAGCCCATCTCTGTTGGTACACAAGGTCAGTTTTAACAACCTTCCACGACTCTTGTTTCTTGCCATCAGAGGACAGTTACAACCAGAGATTCAAGGGCCACAGTAAAAAAGTTTAGCACCATTTGCTCCCTCTTAAAAAGCTATCTTTGTTCAAAATGTTCAAAGGAAAGATCTACTCAACCCCATCAAGACTTTCTGAGTGAGCTCTTTGCTTGCAAAGTTCTAAAAAGATGCCACACATCAAACAATATCCCAGTACTATATACAACAGTCCTGCCTTGAATACATACTTGTTGAGTACAAAGACCCATGTTCTCCATTTTTTCTGAGAAATCAGAAAACCACATAATGGTTGAAATTGGAACCAACCTTTGCAGACCATCTGGTCCAACCCCCTGCTCAAGCAGGGCCACCTAAAGCTGATCTCCCAGGACCACGTCCAGATGGTTTTTGAATAAGTCCAAGTATGGAGACTCTACAATGTTACTGGACAACCTGTGCCAGTGCTCAATCACCCTTACAGAAAAAAAAAACCTAAATAACAGAACAAAAACAAGTAAACTAAAAACCAACCAACCAACTAACCAAAAAACCAATAGTGTTTGCTGATGTTCAGAGGGACCCTCATGTGTCCATTGCCTCTGGTCCTGTCATTGGGCATCATTGATAAAAGCCTAGCTCTGTCCTCTTTGCACCCAACCCCTGGCTCAAAGCAATGCTAACCTTCAATAACACCAAAGAGAGAAATTTTAAAGCCTATTGTCGTGGGTTTACCAGCCCCCGAGCTGAAATAGTCAGGTCCAGGTAGATTTCCAGAGCAAAGCCAATCAAAAGTTTTAATAATGCCTCTGCTAATGACATATTTAAGAAAACGGAAGAGAAGGTGGATCGCGCAGAAGAAATTAGGAGCCATGAAGTAGTAGGGAGGTAGCAGGCCCCAGGTGGGACAGGCCCCCCTCCTCCCCCCAGCCCTGGGCCAGGGGCATGTGTAGCACTGAAGTCCCCGCCCAGCCGGGACATGTCACAGAGCAGAGAAGAAACTCCAGAGAGAAACTGCCTGCCTGAAACATGCTGCAGAAGAAATTCCAGCTCGGTGGAAAGCAGAGGAGAACATGCAATAACAGACTACTCCAAGGTCAGTGTAGCAGGAGGGGAGAGCAGAAGCGCAGGTGAGCCCCCCCCTCTCTCCCTCCAGCATGGGAAAGACTGAAAGTTGAAAACCCCTGCCACCTGTAGAAGATTACTGATAAACAAGAGATCCTGGGTTCAACTCCCAGTGGTGCTTCTGTAGTGCAGAAGCTCATGAAGGAGCCTGTGCCAGAGCAGACAAGTACATATGGGAGCTGTGACCCTTTGTGGAAACCTAAGATGGAGCAGAGTCCTGCTGGAGACCTGTGGCCCATGGAGAGAGGAACCTACGCTGGAGCAAGTTGTCCTGGGTAGGACCTTGTAGTCCCAGTGAAGGATCCATGCTGGTGCAACTCAGTTGTGACCCTAAAGGACAGCAGAGTATGAAAGAGCTGTTGTCCTGGGTGAACCCACAAGGAGAGGTCTATTTAAGACTATCGCCTGTGTGAAGGGACCTCATGCAACAGAGGAAGGACTCAAAACCATTTCGTGTAGCCGTGGCTGAAGACTATAGTAAAGCAAGTTGTCCCCTTGCAGTCCATAGAAGGGACCCCACAGGAATAGGGGAAAGGACTCAAAACCCATTATCCCCTGTAACCATGGTGCAGACCATGGTGCACTAAGTGTCCCCTTGAAGTCCATGGAACACCTCACGGAGCCCGGATGTGCCGCCCAGCCCTGGCCTCCAGTCCTGGCCCAAATGGAGGCGGGGCAGGCCCAGTCTTGAGGTCGACATGCAGCCGAGAGAGAGAGAGATTTCCAACTATGACAAATCAGAGTTGTCACCTTAAAGATAATAGAAGAGAAACTTTACAGTGCTGCAGAATTGCTTCAAAAAGAAGAGACTTTCTCCTCCTGGACTGTTACATGGGGGAGAGATGCTTTTGTAAATGCCTAATACTTTCTTCATAAGATAAGCAAGCTTAATTAGAATTACTGTATATATTATTCTTTAGTCTTTATCTTGCTTGAGGAGAAAAGACAATGCAGGAAGAATCGCGTCTTGTCGGTACCATCTGGGGGAGTCTTTCTGCTGTGCCTTTTGCAACCGGACTTGTCTGTCGAGCATTGGCCTTTTCAGCCATCAGCAAGATTGTAGCAAGCGTGGGTAGAGCCCTTCCCAAATCTTCGTTCGCGAAGCCAAGCCATGCTAGATGCTATCTTGCTAGTAATAAATCTTAATATTATTCCCCCACGTCAAGCCTCTCTTTTTTCTGTATAAAACTTCTCTAAACTTGCAGCAATTGTGGGTGCAGGAGGGAGAGGAAATGAATGAAAAACTCAGTTTTCTCTGTCTCCCCTCACCGGGCATTTGCTCCTGACCCCTAATCATCCTTGTGGTCCTCTGCTGAACTTAAATCAGTATTTCAATGTTTTTCTTTTACTGGGAACCCAATATGCTGCTTACTTATACAACATAATTGACTTGGGACATATTCTTGTAGAGCACCAGGAGGGCAATGAAATACAGCTGTCTATAGCTACACAATAGCCCAGACTTAGATATAACAAATTTTCTGAATTTTTACCAATTCCTTACTCTCTTTTTTTGCAAAAAAAAAAAAAATCATGAGAAACAATAATCATGTAGTGTGACTGGAATGCCAAGGTTCTGAATGGTTCTGAAAGGCCAGCACTGAAATCCATTTTTCGATATAATAATTTCCAAAATCCAGCCTTTAGCTCTTCCTTGGGTCTCTGAGATCGGGATAACAACAGTTGAGAATTATAATGATGGGACAGGTTCATCTCTTCTGTAAGCTTTTGTTTACACTTTTTAAAAAGTAATTTTTCACACAGTACAGATAGCTAAAATAAAAAATAAAGCTTAACAGGTTGACTTTAAGCTTCTGACTTATTACAATTCAGATCCCAGTAGTTAAATGGGCTCCCAGTGCTGATGGACTCCCCATACTGGGAAACAGACACTGTACTGTAGTGGATCTCTCTTTAAGCTCACAGTGTTTCATTCAAATATATGAAAAGAATACAAATATTTTGGAAGAGCTTAAAATTTGAGAAATGTGATGGTAAATTTGTGGCCATATAATGATCATTAAAATTCTTCTTAGCTATGCTAAAAAAAAAAAAATATCAAAAAAAATCATCAAAGTTTGGCAAATTGCATGAAACACTTTTACTGAGGTCAACTTCACCACGTCTCAACTATCTTCCATTATCTAGTACTGCTTTAGACATGCAGTTTCTCTTATTCAGTATGTCCTCACCCAGGCTCAAGTACCAGGCTGGTACTTGACAAACTGGTAAAATAGCCATTCTGGCTGCAAAGATTCAAATGTTGAGTTGGTGCCTTCTCAGTTAAAATTATCTTACGGGATCAGGAGATGTGCAATGGACTCCAAGGAAAACTACACAAAGTCCTGAGGAGAAGAAAAGGAACAGTATCAAAATATTAAACCCCAAATACTGAAAACAAAAACTGGAAGTACTACTACCCACAGTTATCTCTTCAGAGATTCTGAATATAATTTCTAGTAACACACCTGCCTTACTATTACACCTGTAACACTGTTATTACCATGCCATTCCTATTTTTCAGGTAGGAAGCCTGAGAAAATATTAAAACAAGACTGTAACAGAGAGAGGAACTGTAGTTCAAATAAAGTGTGGGGTTTTTAAAATGAAACTCTCTTGCTCCAGCTTCTCTAGCTGTCTTTGCAGAAAATCAAAATCTATATGCATATGGATACTCTCTAGCAACCTGCTGCGACTCATATACTGCAAGAGGTTTTGAGAAAATCTTTCTCTCCAAGAGAGAAAAGAGATTTTGGAAGGCAGGCAAACTTGTACTCAAGATAATGAACTAACTTGTTTCCAAATTCCAAAACAAAGCATTTTATTTCCTTCCTGAAAAATCAATTTTGTTCTTTATGGAGCGTTTGTTGTGTGAAAGGATGCTTTTCATGTAATATATCTTTTCAGTGGAGGAGATTACTTTGGGTATAAAATATCCCCTACTAACATTGTTCCCAACATTGGGTAATACAGACAGTAGAGCTAATTTTCTGCCATACAGGAAGAATGGCAGGTGTGCTAAAAACTTATATCATCAACCTCCCTGAAACACAGTAAAAATCACTGTTAGAACTGATAGTTTATTAGATTAAAGGTACCATCAAAAATGTCAATTCTGCCCGGTAGTGTTAACAGGAAAATGTTTTACAAGTTCTACTACTGGGTATCCATTTAACTCCCAGAACCAGCTACGCTGTAAAACCATGCACATAATTTATTTGGCGAACAGCATGTGTGGGAAGCATTACTCAGGCAAAACTTCTCACAGCCTGACAAAATGCTTGGACTTGCACTGTTCAGATGATTGAACAAAGAGACTTTAAGCAATCACCAACAATAATTTTTATCTCCAAACATGCAAAACTGTAATACTACATGAGAGCAACCTATTGCTTTAAAACCAGATTTGATAAATTACAAATAAATGGATAATTACTACATTTTGAATTTGTACACTTCTTGTCCATTAGGCTTAAGTATTAGTAAGGTTCACATTTATCTTACACATCATTTTTAGCAATTTCCCCACAGAACACTCAGAATACCTCCGTGGTATCAGTTGTAACCTCTTTGCTTACACATAGCTTAAAATAGACATTTATTCCAATTAGATGAAGTAAACAGAAAACAGCCCTTCATAATTCCTCAAAGTTACTGTCATTTTTTCTTTTAGAAAGTAATCAACAGTCTTCAAGACAATTTCCAGTTTAAGTCTGCCACATGCAGCTGATGACAGATATGTATGCCAACAAATTTTTTTCCTGCATCATGGCAAAACTAATTTAATTACTCCCAACAGTATGCAGAGTGTAGAAATACATGTATTTAATAAAAATCCCAACAATGCAGATTTGATAAGGTACTGCGCTTCTTTTCAGTGCAAATGTATTGCTACTACTCTGCAAGGCTTCCTAGAGTTTAATCTATTATTTCTCTATACTATAAAAATATTTGATTTATAATCATCTGGCCTATGCTATAACGTCTTCTAAAAAAGAATCACCTCAGACAGGTCACATGCTCAATAAAATATGGTTGTATCCAATATTCCATTGTATCTTATATCAAAACAGAAAGGGATGTTGATTAAAAATTTGCAGCACGTAATTTTTTTTAAAGGATTCTTCTTTGATGGGCTGTTTGTTACTTTTCTTAATTTCTTAAGATGCACTTGCCTAGTTTGTAATATTTGTTTTTTTGATTGAGAAAGTAGCTGATAAAGGCATTTTCTTATGATTTTACACAGAAAAAAAAGCAGCATGTGCCTTGGGACACCTACCAGCTCCTACTGCTCTATGTTCAGCATGTCATGTTCTTGCCATGCAGCATCACCTACCACAGATGACATTAATAATGCCACAAATAACTGTTTAAAGTTTTCTATGCAGCTGCCAAAAGAATTCAGAGACCTTTCAATATACACAGTTGTTGAAGTTGTTTTTCCTATCTTGCTCGTCAAAACCCTAGACTAGAAAATCCCTAGAGTGAAAAGTCAGAGAAAGACTACCATCCCTTCTAGGGTTAAAAGATGCTTTTGTAAGATTTTTAGGTCAGATTAACCTTTTGCTCACAATAGGGCTGGTTATTGGTTTTATTTTTTACTGTCTTTAACACAGGTAAAAAAATCAATATGAAGCGAGACAAAGGGCTCTGGAGGCCCTGGCTGCACCAGCTTTTGGTTTGGCTCATACACAATCCTACAACATGCTGAGGCTGGGAAGGATTAGCCTGCTTGTGTTGAGTAAACCGATGATACTCAATAAACAGTTTCTGTTGTAAACCCCTTAGGACGTGCAAAGCCACACTAGTTGGCATTAGACCAGATAAGCTGCCGAACCAGCTGTAATCTCATTTAGACCTGAGCTGATCCTCCTGTCCTTTCATTCCACAGGATCAAAGCAAACCACTGAGGAGGCAGCTGTATTATAGCAGCAGTGCTTGCTGGATGCGGCAAACATTTCATAAATTCCTCTCCTTGAAGCAAGCCTGCACATAATCTACCCAGAGCCAGTTCAATCAATGGATTTCTGAATTCATTAGTCTTATTATTACAGGATAACTGTTTTCTCCACATAGTGTGGTAGTTGTTGCAAGCCAACTTTGCAAAACAGCTCTTATTGCTGACCATTTCTTTCTGGTAATGTGCCTTTGCATTTTTGCAGTGCCACATGAAAATGATTTAAATCACTTCAATGCAGTATATTTTTAAAAGACTAGAAATAAAACCAATTCACGAATATTCAAGTAGGAAGCCCTGAAATATAGTACATTCTTCCAAGTATAATTACCGGCTACCTGTTTGCACGCTTCCATGCATCAGTAATAATGACCAATGTTTTCTGAGCTCAATGACAGCAAATGATAACAGCAAAAGCAGACATTATATCATTGTAGCAGCATAAATACAGACAAAAATTACAGATGTGAAAGGAGTAATTTTAAGAAAAAGATTTCTATTTGCCTTTTACTCCTTGGTTCCCTGGAATTAAAAAGAAGAAATATTTTCATTGTTAAAGAAATGAATACCACAACTTAGGAAAACCAGAAAACCACAAAAGCAACAAGTCTTTTTAAACCAAGTAAAAATGAAAACCAAGACACTGGATCAAATAAGACTTGAGGGTGCAACATTCGATTTCTGTACCACATATGGAGTTTTCACTGTGCAATTATAGATAAAAAATGTTACAGTGTAACCTTAGAGCTTTAGAAGAACAGAATGCATAATTCCAAAAATGCATCAATTGACCCATTTCCCACCAGTGAAATCTGCAACATAACACATATTCACAGATAAACAAAATAAAATCATATATCTAACTTACATTGGAATAGGGGAAATATTATTAAAAATATTTTTCAGTCCTTTTATTTGCTAATTGTATTAATCATTAATGTAAAGACCTAAGTCCTCTGATACAGCTGTGTTATTAAAAAAAAAGGATTTAATTAGAATTACGCAGTATAGCAGCATTTTTTTGGGTGGTCATGTACAAGTAACATTAGTTTAAGGATCTCTCCTTCAAGAATGAATAGTAGCCAGAAAACTAAGTTTGGTCTCAAAAATAGGTAAGGCCATGTAACCCTTACAGTTAAGGTTAAAATAGCAGTGTTTGTGACTTACTGTTATTTGCAGCCAGTATAAATATACAATACACTCATGCATGCAAACTGATAAGTCAGGAAGATCCCTCTCAGAGAACTGCTCTGAGTTTACAGAGCACAACAGAAAGTTCTGTATGATCTTTGCACGCACAGCCTAACCTACACTGCACAGATCTACTGAACTTCTTATCTGGCTGCTCATGCTTTTAATAAGAGTATAAAAAAATCTGTCTGTATAATAAAAAACTTCAATGAAGTATAATAAAATCAGATGTTTAACACATGTAAAGGATTTTTTGACAGATTACAGACATGAGATTTTCTTATGAAACTTTTTATAAGCACTAAAGCACAGATGTGCTAGAGCATGTCACAGGCAGCTGGCAAAGTGAACAAAAGGTATTTGCACCTGTCAGCTACAGATGTGTAAAAAACTCACCACACATCTCTTTCTCAATCACTTAGAAACCATCTGATGTGTTAGTTAATGATTCCCCTCTCTCCACTTCATTCTTCAGACATAAAGGGGTCCCATTTAACATAATCACTTAATAACAGCAAAGTGATGGGTATCAGAACCCTAATTCTTCTAATATTTGCAAAATCCAGCTCTTTGTAATAATAATAACACCATGATAGCAAACTGTAAAACTGTGTAATTATACTTTAATTGTATTGTGAGGCATGCATTAATCACAAAGTTTAAGTACCAAGGATGGAATTATAATAATTCTGTAAAACAAATTTAAGCTAGCTAAGTAGGTCAGAACCACTAGCATGCAACAGGAGACCTCTGGGAATTTATCAGTTAATGGCTATTTATGTGCAAATGAGTGCCCTCCAACCCTCCCAAATCCTGTGTAGCTGAAGGGTATTTCTGTTAACCAGGAGCATGCTTAACTGCTGAGGCATAAATTAAACCATTTATTGGAATGATTTTAATTCTTCTATCCCCCCACCCACTCTTACTACTCCCTCCACCCTCGCTAGCAGCACAATTTACAGTATTAATTTACATGGAGATAGGATGGCTGAAGAGTTTTCAGAAATATACTCTGTTTCAAGGAAGAGAGGATTAAAAAAAAGAGAGAACAGAAAAGAAAAAAAAAGGGTGAGAGAGAAAAAACTTTCAGTTAGAGACAGTAGCGATGCTACACTTAATCTTCAAGTCTTCCAGAGGGCAGTTTGAGCTATTAGAAATTCCATAGATTCAGTACCACAGCAGTGCAGTGGAAACCCTTTCAGAATGAACTCCAATGAAATGAAATTCTGGTTTACAACCTCACAGAATCATAGAATCGTTTAGGTTGGAAAAGACCTTTAAGATCATCGAGTCCAATCATTAACCCAGCACTGCCAACCTCACCACTAAATCATGTCCCCAAGCGCCACATTCATGTTTTTTAAATACCTCCAGGGATAGCGACTCCACCATTTCCCTGGGCAGCCTGTTCCAATGCTTGACAACCCTCTCCACGAAAAATTTTTTCCTAATATCCAATCAAAACCTTCCCTGGTACAACTCGATACCATTTCCTCTTGTCTCACATTCTAAACTTGAAGACAATGAAGCTCAAGGGGGACTGTATCCACTGTATTTTCTGTCATAACATTCAGACTGCACATCTCTCAAAGGTTTTCCTTCAAGAAAGAAAACAATAAAAATTTCTTGGCTGCAGGAAAAAAAGACTTCAATTTTTGAGTTTGACTTGGAAAAAGCTAGTCATTTTTCATGTCTTAGAAAAATAGATACCTTTACAAAACACTCAGAATCAAGATGTATTGAATTTTCACTGTGATGTTAAATGGGGATGATTTACAGACAATATAAATGATTTCTCAACACTTATAATCATAGCAGTAATTCAGTACATCAAGATAATGTAACCATAACCTCAAGATTCACTTTTAGGCTTATAATTCAATATGCTCGGGGTTTCTTTTTCTTCTAAGTGCATGCACACATATTCTGGCAAATCCTAAGGTCCCAGAGCAATAAAACAGTAAAAATTTGATTATCCTAACATCAATTAACCACAGCTCCCTGTTACCCTAAACAGGGTCACATCTCCCCAATGCCTAATAATTACATTGTAAAATCCCTTGATTGCCTGAATATATTCACTCTCCCTATGATGTTTGGATAATCATGGTTGTGTTACAGTTAATTATTATTTAAGAGATGATCACAGTGCATTACTTTCTGATGTCATCTTTGCACCTAATGCAAAATTACATATAAATGTAACACACTGAACAAATACGTGCACAGCTTTTCCTCACCCAATTGTTGTCGAATACCCTTGAATATATAGATGTGGTGTGAATTCAAGGAATTCCCTGGGAGCAAATCTTTAGCAGTTTTAAAATAATTTAGCAAAATACCTGGAATACTTATTGAAGTATTTTCAAATGCACCATAGCTAATCAATATATTACTGTCCAGGAAAACAAAAGAATGCCAATGAAAATGTTCGCTTTTCGTTCCTGTGGTCGACTTTTTGTAAGGAAAACAAGACTGCAAAAAAGCAGTGGAAGGAAACCTCATTGTCCTGGCAGGCACATCTGTACTTGCCTGTTCTTCGCTACTCCTGCCCCTCAATAAAAGATGACACATGCCCAGCTGCAGCGAGCGCTCCTGCTGCGTGCATAATGGCTGCCGTGGCTGCCTGTGCAGTCCTTGCATTACCATGGAGAGAACCAGGAGCTTTCTGCCTCTTAACGTGGATTTGCAAGCACGCACATTAAACCAAACACTTCATACAACTCTTCGATAACAGCCAGAAATTAATAAATGAACAGAACTATTTGACCAAAGAAGTTCCCTCATGTATTTTCAGAAAGCATTAGCACACCTCTATTATCAGAGCCTGAGACAGGCGCACGGTTACCTCTCAGCTCCCTACAGTGAGGGGCTGCAGCCTTGTTTATGACTGTACCTTACAGCCATTGGCACGGACTCTCTATGGCCCAAAGGCTTTAATTAACCCCAATTAGAGATAAACAGGGCCTTCTGGTTGTGGAAAAAGATGAGAGAAGAGACAGTACTTTCAGCTTATCAGACAACTAAGTAAACTACAAACTGCTTTTACCTTTCTCTACTTGCTCCTCCCAGTAAAAACGTCGGGAAGGGACCCCCATAAGACCCTGAGATGATGCAGATGTACACACTGCAGAACATGCTCTGCTCTTTCAAGCTTATTTTTGGGGAGGATATTGTGGCCTACTATTTCAGACTCATTTGCTATTAGACATGTTTTCACCATGCCCGTTTTAGTATGTCTGTAAAGAAAACTGGAGCATTTAACCATTGGCAATTAGTGACACTTAGACTTGCTCCAAGCCAAATAAAACATGACAATGTACACCTACCATGCCCTTTGTCAACTAGCTTTCCTTAGAAAAATGTCTAAAAAAGCATTTTCAAAGTAATTTTCTAGAAGATTTCAAGACCCAAACACATTACCACTGAAAATTCATCACCCTGTTCAGCAGGGCCACTGTTCTGTGCATACAAGCCATCTTCACTTTCCCACTCCAGAAATTCTAATAACAAGTAGAAGACAGAAACACTACACAGGTTCAATTCCTCCCCCATCAAGTAGAACAGGGAAATTAAAAAGAGTGCAGATACTAGAAGTCAAAATGAATGACAGGTTTCCAAAGTCAAATTTTACAGCAGATTACAGTTTCTGGTACTATTTTTCTTTACCTTCTAATTTCACTGTGCTTTTGTTCTGTAAGGAAGAGCACAGAATACCATTTAGGATGCATCCGTACTATTTGATCACCAGCTGCATTGAGCACTCCTTAATATCAACCCACAGAAACATAAGTGAAGGACTTGGTAGCACCTCGACAGTGATTCAGGGAATTTATCTCACCAGTCTGGTAAGCTCATGAAAACTACTTTCTGGCAAATGTTTGTCTAATTCATTATCTAAAAAAAACCCAAATAAATTCAATTCCACAAGTCTCTCTTGAAGCCTGCAAGACTGTTACATTTTCAGCCTACTGTAAGTAACCACACTAAACTTCTGCCCCAAATTAAGCCAATTCCACCTTCACTGGCACAAAGAACAGAAAACCTACAACATACTTTTATATACTAGGTAACTTCTAGCATGTCTGTCCTCAATTTTTCCTAGCTGAAATCATTTCCATCAAACTTATACAAATATCCTACTCTCATCACTCACTTCTGTGACTCTTTCCAACTTTCAGTTTATTCATAAATATTTTGTAAACTGACATGTCCAGAACTGCATATAGAATACTCCAGCTAAAGACAGAATAAGCAGCTCCTCTTACCAGTTTTATTAACACACCCCAAAATGGTATTCAAGTCACATTAGGTCCTGCTTCCTAATATTGTACATGCTGCGTACATGAGAAAGTCATTGTTAGAAGTTAGCTCTTAGATGCAGCCAAATTTCAGATTTTCTTGCAGCCACTATGGTCTTACAAACTCACCTAAATAAATATCCATGTAAACAGTGATGAAAACTTAAGTACCACGCTCACCTCCCACTCCCTTTAAGACACAAGGGAATCCACTTGAACTACCACTCACAAACAATTTTGGTATTCCCCCCTACACCGGGCAGAAACTGGCTAATGCAGGGACAATACTGGACCTTGCAGCCATCTGCACTGAGCAGGCAGCAAACTCTACAAGCAAGGGCAGAACAGAGAGATGAGGTAACAGCTATGGCAGCTACGTCACTTCAACCAACCCCAGACGTGGAGATCTCCCATTTTTCTCACCTCATGGTGCATACTACTTTACCACATGAGGACAGTACGGCTGCCACGCCAAGAGTTCCATATGTTGTATTTCCATTTCTCCTTCCTGATTTCAGTACTTGGCCTTCACTATTTCCTCTTGCTGATGATAATTTCTTTCAAAATATAGAAATAATTTTCAATTCTGGTTTTGTTTTCTATACGAACGTGGAGAAATATCCTCTAACTTTTGGCTACATGCAAACTCAGACAAACTCTGTAACTCATTTTCATCTACTACAACTAGTTGTGCTAAACTGTTCCTCATTTTCAGTGACCTGATGTGATGCCATTAAACACTAATAATACTAAGATAATACAAGTAACATTGAAGCATTACACTACTGATATTTTCTATGAAAATTTTCTCTCATTCCCATAGACTCACACCATCTTACAGAAAAGCTGTTTGTACTTTTAACGCTGCTGGGGTTTCTTTTCTTTCCTTTTTTTTTTTTTCTTTGTTACGATACCCAGAAACAAGTACAGTGGAAGCTGTTTTATGTCCAAGAAGAAATTTTATCATAAGCAAAAACACCCCAGGAAAAGAAGACTCAAACAATATATATCCAGAAAACAGAAAACCAGAAAAGAGTAAACAGAAAACACAAAATGTATTGAGATTCATCCCTTCTCTTCATTTAGTCCCTGGTTTCAAGAGAGCACAAACAATTGTTTTTGTTGATGAGGTAGTCCCAGAAGTTAGTAGTAAGAGAAGCTGACACCAGTAAGTTACAGCTGTCAGTAACAGAAAATCAGAAACATTTTGGAAAAAATTAAGCAAGTGGCTATTCATCACTGTAGCTATTAGTTTTCAAAACATGAGTGATGGTGGGGGAAAACAAAACACAAAAGCTTGTTCTACTGAACCACTGAACTGAATCTTTCAGAACTGCACAGAGTACTACAGTCTGTGTTGTGTCCAGCACCTGGCAGGTGCTTTGCTTGCTTTTCGTTTTCCTCCATTAAGACAAGTATATTCATGTGTTCAGTTAGCACAAGGATTCTCCTTGGAGTTGGTTCAGATTTTTTTTGTTCTCTTTAAAGGTCAACTTTCTTTAAAACACATAGGTACAAATTAATTCTCCTCTCCAGAGACCAACTCCTTTCACAGGGGCTAGCAATAGAGAGGAGTACAAAGGGAAATATTTTGGGTGAAGGAGAGACAGATATGTCTAGTTCAGTGCAGATAATTGACTCATCCAACCATTCTTGACACAGCCAAGACAGTGGCTTGCTCCTGTCCCAGAACGTACACTTCCTATTTTATCAGTCAGGTTTCCAATTCTCTACTAAGGGACCAGAAACATATGGGCATAGGTGGGCAGGGGCACAGACTGCACTCTGGTGCCAGAGAGGCTGAGCAGCCGTGGGGAGCCAACTCACCACCTGCTTTCTCCATCCTTCTGCACAGACTGTCAGTAGGAGGCAGCATTGACTCTGACAGCAGCAACTCCACACCACCAAGTAGTTGGGAGCTGGCTTTATTCTTCGGTCATTATATAAGCAAGATGACACTGTTCTCTAATCCAGCCAAAGCTGATAAGTACCATCAACCTGTCACTTCCTACATTTCAAATTCTAACACTGCAGCATCAAAGAGTTTTTACATTTCGATTTCTTTTGCTGGCAGCGGTCGGTAGCCTCTCATTCTCCCACGGTGTTCTAATGCAGCATTTGCACACCGGGGTTACTCCCAGCCTGAATAGCAGGTCATCCCCTACTCACTGAGCTCATCTGTGGCCCATGTGCTAGGCAATTTAGATCCAATCAGCCCTTATTTAGCTCAAGAGTAATGAGCAGCATAGTGACACAGACTTAAGCCTGACCCTCAGGACACTGCTCATCAAGCAGTAAAACTGTGACAAAATCATTCATCTTCCACCCGCTGGCAAGAAATAATACTCGCACTCACTGTATTACTTTTTCAAGACATAGAAAAAAAAAAAGGTCCTGAATTTTCATGATGTGAGACATTAATTTGCAGAAAGCTGAATTCCCTTAAACCCCCCTGTTGCTATGAGCTCACCAGGGGGAAATAGGCCTTAGGAGACTGAAATGGAATAAAGAAAATTGCTTCAGCTTTCTGTTCATTTTAAATAAGCCTTAAATCTGACAAGAGATATCCTAAAGAGAGAAGAAATATATATCTTGTAAGGTAACGAAGAAACAATCAAAATTAAGAGATTAGAAGGCTACTCGCATATAATGGTTTTATTGGCAAAAATATTTCTTTTGTTTAACATCCACAAAAAACCAATACTCCATATGAAAAGCCATTCTCTCACCTCATGTGAAGAATAGAAGGAAAACTGAGAGGAAAGTTAATTTCGGGAAAATAGTTTCAGAAGTGAGACACTTCCATCAGAAAACAAATCTGTACTTTATGTCCTTCAAGGAGCACATATTTCTCTAAACAACTGCAGGGTCCCAAGCAGCAGGTTCTCAGTACATCTGGCTATGATTTCACTCTTCTTTTTTCCTGGATTTACTCTTTTACAACAGTAAGTCTTGTACTGCTGTCAGGTAGGCTACAGAAAGCTTCCGTGGATTATTTTTTGGTAGATAAAATGGGTACAATAGATGAAATACAGAAAAGTGTTTCCATCTGTACCACAGCAGACAGAGCTGTGTATCTTCATGATTGATGTCTGAATACTAGACTTGAGTTTCTTTAGCTTTGGGTGTCTACCAAGACAGACTTTTTTTGGGTATCAACAATTAGCAGGTTTTTTGACAGCTTTTGTTGTTTCAGTTTGTTCTTAATGTGATTCTAGAATGAAACAGAGTAGAATAGAATCTTGCATCTGGAAGGGGCCTATAATAATCATCTAGTCCAACTGCCTAAGCAAATCAGAGCTGATCAAGAGCTAAAGCAAATTATTTCTTAAATATTGACAGGCTTAGGGCATTGACCATGTCTCTAGGAAGTTTGTTCCATTGCTTGACTACCCAAGCAGTGGAGAAATGCTTCCTAATGCGCAGTCTAAACCTTCCCTGGTTCAGCTTTGAACCACTCCCTTATGTTCTATTACTGGAGCCCAGGGAAATGAGCCTAGCACCACCTCCTCCATTTCCCCTCTTCAGTAAACTGTAGAGAGCAATGAGGTCATCCCTCAGCCTCCTTTTCTCCAAACCAGACAAGTCCAAAGTCCTCAGACAGGATGTCTTTCCAGCCCTGTCCCCAGCTTTGTCACCCTCCTTTAGAGGCTCTCTATTACATCTTAAACATCAATATAAAATTGATTTTAATCAATTCTTCAGTTTTAACGCGGATATCTACAGATTCAAGGAAATGGACAATGAGAAGTGGAAGTGAATATTCTTGCAAACCTGAACCAATACTATACATACACAGGATCTTTCTGTAAGCAAAGTATCAGGTACATGGCTGCAGTGCACACTCTATCTCATTTCACTCCTTTGCACAGTAATATTCTCAGAGGAAACAATCCAAACACACATGAGTTTTATCTAGTCATCACTGAAGATCAGAATACAAGGGACAAAGGTGTAAAATGTTATTTAAGAACCTTGGTAAACATCTGGGGAAAAAATATCTCAAATCCCACATAAAGTAGGTAGAAGGGAAAAGAAAATTCAGTTTTAGTTAGAAGAGCCACACCTTAAGGCAACAACTGTAGCTAAGAACACACACAGTATTACCTCAGAAGACAGTAACAGACTATTTTTAAGGATTTAGACACAAAAAACCTCTCAAAATGCTGCTATATTCTACAGCAGTGCTTGCTTCCTATGCATTAAAGCATTTAGAGACTAGATGTTTATTGTAGTCATTCAAATATCATTTTTATTTATGGAATACCTGAATTTCAAAAAAAAACCCACTAAAAATTCTTTAAGCCACAGGTCGAGTTAGCACAGCAAGGCACGCTTGCTTCCCAAGCAGAAGATGCATGTTTGAAGTGAAAAGAAAGGATTTATTTCATGTTTTTTACACAGGTAAACAAAATTCATAGCAACTTTTAATGACTTTCTAATGGTCATTCATTAAGCCTGGGAGATCTTAGAGCCAAACTAACATCATCTGACTCTCAGTTCAGTGGCTTAGTCACAAAATTGCCTTCTGTGCTTATCAGGGCATCACAGCTGGTAGCTTTAAATATCCTCACAGGACAGGATGGGTAAGAGAATACTCATGCTCTTCCAAACTCTTCTGAATATAGTTTTCAGAAGCTCAACATCAGAAAAAAGATTTTGCAAAGACTAAGACTAAAACCCCTGAGGGGCAAGAAAAGAAGGTGGGAGGACCTTTCTATTCTCTTCCTGAGCTTATCTGCTGACTTACACAGTAACAGAAAGGGGAAGAGAGGCTTCTGTTGGTCTCAAAAAAGCTTCCCACAGGCTGTTTTGATGGCAAGTACAACGCAAAAAAAATTACAAATAACTATACATTTCCATAGCAAAGATATACTGGATAATCCATTCCTATCGTGATTTCTCTTACAACCTCAAGGCTAAACACATTCTACAGATGGAAACATCCAGTTCAGCTGTTATCCATGGCCCAATTATTAATGCAATTTTTAACTAGAGACAGGTTTACCTAGTTCGTATTTCAGTAAGAGCTTATGAAATTAACATAATGATATTTAAAAAAAAAATGGCAAAAAAGTACGAATGGGCATAAATACACAAGAATTGTTTTCAAAATAAAATTACTGCTTATTATAGTATTAGGTTTGTGGTGCTTCTCATTTCCGCTATGAGAATTAGTAGCAGGTCTCCCTGAAACTAGGCAAAGATGTTTGGAGCACAGCAGTGATTTTACACCCGGGCACGTATTCACATTTTATAGTCCTGTAACTTTGTGCTAACACATCACAAAACCTAAATGCCAGGGTGACGAGAATAAGAGAATGCCCATGTCAGAGCATGATTGCAATAAAAGACATTTTAGCATGTTTCAAACACTTCTTTTAAGAGTAACATATTGAAGTGCCAGAACCTACAGCAGATTTCTCCGAGTCTTGTGTCCATTTTTACAGCAAGATCTGTCAAATTCATTTAATGCCATATTTTTATTAACCTAGGGTTTCTTTTTGTGCCATCAGACACTCGGATGACAGGTAGTGCTAGAGATCTGGAACAACTGAAAGCACACGTGGACAAACATCCTGCATTTACCTTTCAGTAAAAAAGGAAAAAAAAAAAAAAGGTAAGATTCTAAAACACTGCTTAAAAACAGGCAAAAAAATAAAAGAAAAAACTTATGTCCAAGCTAGAAGCTGAATTTTTCAAGTAAACATAGGAAGCAAGCACTTCACATTTTTATTTTTGGGAGTTTCTTGATTGTTTACTGTTTATTTTACATGGTTTTGAAAAGGAGACTGTATTAAAATACAACCTTACACTTCATACTGAATCTCACTATGAAGATCAAATACTTGCAAGTGCCAGCAAGTAGCATCTTGATTCCACTTATCCAGTCACCACATATCAAAACCTGATAAAAATGAATTCTCCTGCCAAGTCATAGTTCTATTTAAATATATAGACACCAAAATAATCATAATGGTACCAATCATTAAAAAAAGTGGATTAAGAAAGCTTATTTAAAACAGTCTAAGCATAGGTAAATACAACAATCAAAAGCTACTAGCACTTTTCTAGCAGACAAGTAAAATACAAAAAATATCTGGAAAGCGTTATTTTAAAACACAGTAGTGTAACAATGGTGAAGGTGGGGGTCTCTTTTCAGATGCCTTTCAAGAAAAAGAAAGAAAGAAAACAAGAGCACTTTCAAACCCTTGTATGCCAAGTTTTAGCCCAGAGCAAGCTTTTGCTGCTATATTACAAACCCTTGAAAATAAAGGTTTATAATGGAAATGCTGACAGACCCTTAACAATAGCAGCATGAATAGCTATAATTAAAGAAGAGCTTTTGGCTACACCTCGCTCTGAAAATGAAAGACTGGAATTTTTACAGTATCTTCAAAGAAAAGCAACTGGGAAACCTGGAGTGAGATTCCAGCAATCCAACAAGATATGTTAAAGGGGATTGCTAAAACTATTTGCTATTTTAAGCTTTAAATACTCAGGCATTTAGTTAATGTAACCAAGTCAGTATTTTCATAATGCTACTTAATCAGCAATAAAGAATGCTCCTGTGAGCCATCATCTGGGGTTAGCAGAAAGTGGCACATGAAGTTATTATATCCTAACAGCCTAGAGGGAGCTGCTTCTCTCTTTAATCAGTAATCTCACTTCCTTCCTACCTGTAAATTCTCTGTCATACAATTATAAAATTATTAGACAGCGGAGTACAGAGAAATTACATTTATGAAAGGCCTAGTACCTTATATCAGCCTGGATTTCAAAAACAGTTAATAAACCATTTCATCCTTTTTTGAGTCTGCTGACAGACTAGGCCTAATCAGTCTGGTCAAGCCAGTATATAATAATGGTCAGACTTCACGAACGAAGATCTGGAGAAGGTCTTTGTACGCCTTCCAGCCTGCGCATTGGATTTATTTTAGGTGGGACACAGTGCGCGCAGAACTGAGCTCACCCTTTAATCCTAAGGTTCATCTGCCAGGGCCAAGCGAGCTTGGACAGTGGCAGCGAGGTCCTCAGGACGTAGGTGGATCGCCTTACAGGGCTAACGGGCTCCGCCTGCCCGGGGAGTATCCCTGACCGGGAATCGAACCCGGGCCTCGGCAGTTACAGTGCCGTATCCTTAACCACTAGACCACCAGGGGTCAAGCCAGTAATAGCTGAACATATGGTTAGCACAAAGTCATCCACATCTTTTAAACCAAGAAAGTGATTTTAGTGTTTTTTTACTTGCACAGCAACAGAGGACTATTTTCAGTGAGTTTGTCCAAGTGGGAGAGAGAATCAGGAATATTTTTGTGTTACATACAACCTGAAGATCAAAGTGTTTATGACAGAATATGCTGAGTTAGAAGGAAGCAACAAGGATCCTCAAGTTCAACTCCTGGCCCCGCACAGGACCATTCCCAAGAGTCACACCATGTACCCAAGAGTATTGTCCAAACATTTCTTGAGCAACATAGGCTTGAAGCTGTGATCATTTCCCTGCAGAACCTGTTCCAGTGCCCAACCACTCTCTGGGTGAAGAACGTTTTCTAATATCCAACCAAAACCTTTCCTGACACAACTTCAGGCCATTCCCATGGATCCTGTCACTGATCACCAGAGAGAAGAGATCAGTGCCTGCCCCTCTGCTTCCCCCCAGAAGGAAGTTGTACCTGCAATGGGGTCTCCCCTCAGTCTCCTTTTCTCCAGGCTGAACAGATCAAGTGACCTCAGATACTCCTCACACAGCTTCCCCTCGAGGCCCTTCATCTTCGTTGCCCTCCTTTGGACACCCTCCAACAGCTTAATATCTTTCTTATATACTGTGGTGCCCAAAACTGCACACAATATTCAAGGTGAAGTTGCACCAGCACAGAGTTGAGAATGTTAAGGAATTCTGTTTCTCTGTCGATGGGATAAATAGGTTGGCAACAGTAACAAAATGCACAAAATACAGAAGGTGCAATAAAGAATGGTTAAAAGCAAGAATCTAATAATCTCTCTCATATCAATTACTATTTAAGCATGTTGATAATTAAAATATTTCAGCAGAACTGGTTTTTGTAAGAAAAGGTACAAATACTGTCCTGTACCTTGTTTGTGGTGAGCTGAGAAGCCTGGAATGAACTTCTATGCCCTCCTCTCTATGCTACAAGAGGGCCACATAACCCCCAGTCCTAGAAGGCTTTTGAAATAATGCCAAGTTATGAAATAGGCAACTTTTTCACCAGTCTCAAATTTCTCCCTATTTCATCTTTAAAAACAACAAAACAAATGCTGTGCATTAGCTAATGGAGAAAATGTCAAAGTATTTTTGAAGTCTCCAATTTATTCCAGGAAATACATTCAGTTGAACTGAAATAATAAATAATAAATCAACTAAACTTAGTTTTGTGCTTCATCTTTTTTCAAAAGACTGCCTGAAAAACAGTTGTCTTTGGATCTATAAGCTATTGACAGCTGCAGTCAAACTACTAGACAATAACAAAGGACCTAGTTAAAGAGAGATCTTGCATATGGGTCTCAGTATTCCTATTATGTACTCTTCCACAGCTCTTTACACATATTTCAGTCTTGCACATTTCAAGTAATGGCAGATCAATAGCTGCCTCTTAATATCTTATAAAAAAAAGGCAGTTTGGGCTTCAAACTGGAGGACTGCTTCTCAAAGGCATCAGTAGACAAAAAATATGCTTATTGAAGGGCACTGTGGATGTTGAAAAATGAACTAGTACATCAAAGCAAAACTGCTTGAAGTGGTAAAATATGATTTCCTTCTTTCTTATTGAACCCCAGACAAGTATTTAAATCTCCATAACTGTGGTATTTGAATGCAACCTTGGTGAAAGAGAAAAAACCAGAATGAAGCATCTGAAAAACAGAATACATTCAGACAAGAAACAAAACCAAAAAAACAACCCCCCAACTTAAGTAATTTAGTATAGAAAATAATTTTGAAGTTCCCCGTCCCAAAGGAAAGATGATATTGTCTGAAATAGTAGCAACTGGATGACTTTCGAAAGAGCCACTAATTTATAACAAAATCTCAGGATGTCAAATGTCAAACCTAATCTCCTAAAACAGTAAGGAAACATTTCAGAGTTTCAAAATGCACTGAAGTATTGGTGGATCTTGAAATTTAACATATCATTCACAGCCCTCCAAAGATTTCTCTCTCCTTTCACTCTATTTCAGTAAAAAAGTTACAAACTAGTTTAATCCTAAAAACAAAAACAACATATCAGTCTATATGCACAATTTTACTAAATCACTTACCGAAGTCTGGCTAGTACAACCTGAAGAAAATTCAGGACCATACTCAGCTCAGCTCCTCGACAAGCAGGCAGCAGCATAGTAAAGCCATCATTTAGCAACTTTTCCTCAGAAAGGCTCAAGTAGCAGCTAGTCTCAAACACTTCCTGGACACCATCAATGTAGGTCGAAAGTAGAGTCCAGAGATTGTGTCTCTGTGTGTAGTCATTTTTGTTTACTAAAAAGTCCTTTGCCTTCTCACGGAAGGCACTTGAGATTTTCTCAGCTAGGACGCTAATGTCCATGTTCTTTTCAACATAAATCAAAAGGAAAGCAAAATGACCTCTCCAGATGAGAGCTCTCTGAGACACAGTGATGGAGGATGGAGCCAGGAAATCCAAAAGATCCAACACTCGACTCACTATATCTTCTGTCTCCGCAACAATTGCTAGCATGAGGAACAGGTTAAAAAAGTTCTGCAGCCCCACTTCTGTCAGCTCCTGCATTCTTTTCCGATGAAACTTGGAATAAATTCTACATCAAAAAAAACAAGCAAACAAACAAAAAAACAGGAAAGAGTAAGTTTCTTAACTTTTCTATTTGCTTGAGAGATTAAAATTGTACTTTCATGCTTTTAGTTTACAGTCATCCTCTTCCAATAATGCTTAAATTTTAAATACCCGTTTTTCTCTCTCCTATTCTTTTGGCTACTGCAACAAATGTGCTCCTTCATGTTCTGCTCCTATTTTAAGCTACATGTTAAGTGTTTCCAATACGAGGTGCAGCCCAACCCCTCTCCCCTATCCAACCTCTAGTACACAGTTGAGCACAATGTAAATGTCTAGACTTTCTCTACTTGTGATGGGTGTCCTCTATAATGGCCAGACTTCGCGAACGAAGATCTGTGGAAGGGGCTGCTACGCCTTCCAGCCTGCGCATTGGATTTATTTTAGGTGGGACACAGTGCGCGCAGAACTGAGCCCACCCTTTAATCCTAAGGTTCATCTGCCGGGGCCAAGCGAGCTTGGACAGTGGCAGCGAGGTCCTCAGGACGTAGGTGGATCGCCTTACAGGGCTAACGGGCTCCACCTGCCCGGGGAGTTTCCCCGACCGGGAATCGAACCCGGGCCTCGGCAGTTACAGTGCTGTATCCTTAACCACTAGACCACCAGGGGCTCCCGGGTGTCCTCTATACCATGCCTTCAAATCAATCAAGTTTAGCCCATGAGGGCTGCTAGGAAAGGAAGCTGCCAAGTGGCAACCCTTTGCAACAGCAAATCATTCCTGTATGCCACCTTCTTCCCCAGAAACTCCCTCATTTCCATGTGGAAATCAGCTACTGATTTCTGTTACAGTATACTGCCACAGCTGCTTTGATCAAAGTCTCACCTACAAAACCATCACTGTAGTAAAAGGGAGAGGAAGATTTCTAACAGAAAATTCCTTTTCTCCACTGTGCATCACCAAAGTCTGTATCAACCTGTATTGTACACCTATGGAATGAACTGTGGACTACACGTTTGGAAGAAAACAGGGAAACTGAGGAGTTTGGAAGAGAAATCTCTCTCCAGCAAGAAGATGGTAAACTTTACCTGTATTGCTTATGGGACAGTGCTCAAGTCATAAGTAGCTGATGGTGACAAGCATTGCTACTTTGCAACTTAAAGTGGTTGTCAAAACCAGAAAGTTTTTACAAAGACATCTTTTCTCTGACCTTTGCTTGGATCTGGAATTTTAAAGAAATGTCACCATTTCTACAACAGAGGAGTAAGATGAAAATGGCTTGCTTAACTTTTTGATTTCTAGGTTTAAAACCTTGGGTATATCCTTCACCTTTAATTTAAAGTAAGTTCCACATACAGTAGTTAAACATCCATAAATGCTGTTTTCCTACTCTGTCACCTGGAAAAATAGTTGGAAATGGTGCTGAAGTTATCAAATCTAGCCACCAAAAATTACAGCAAATCCAATTAATGTTGTTTGGTAGTAAATTACTACTGACAAGCATTTACGTTTTTCATGCATCAATTAATGCTTGGTTAGCCACTGAAAACAGAGTTCATCCCAAAATCATAGCTGTAGGCTGTTAAATTTTGCTACTTGTGTAATTGATTTTTCCAAGGTAGAAATTATGAATACTGGTTGAGCAGACTGACGCACTGAATGTTGTGTATTATTATTCCCCCTCTTAAATTACGGAAAGCAACAAGCTATAATAGCACAAAAATGTAAGTATAATTTGCTTTCAGTAAGAACAGAGCAGGCTAATTAATATCACAAAATAAAAGCAAGACACATACTAAATCCAACAACATATTTGTTTCTATGTAGTTGTAGTGATTTTAAAACCCAAACTTTACAGACTATAACAGCTTGTGAAATGTACATAGATATTATATTTTTGGCAGGTATACTTTCATGATAGCCAAGATAATCCTGCTTTCTTGGAAAACGCACACCACGTAACTTGGTGAGGTATGCATATATATGGGCAGTTTCTTACATATTTATTACTTGCATACATGAAGATATAATATTTAGTAAAATTTTAATTAATTTTATTAATACTTAATAAGATCTTTTTAAAAAAATCAGAATCATAAACCAAAACTAATTCTAAGTCTTCTATATCTAATGAAAAAATTTTAAAAGTTAGCACGTGAAATAATTAGTACAACCTCATTACTATAATAAGAATCTCATGGATTCAGTAAGCATATAAAACATCAAGAGTTTCATTTAGAGCATATATATTTTATGTCTTTTCTGTGTAATGACTGACTGTACTTCTTAATCAGTATGTTTCAAAATTAAGTGAAAAATTAAAACCCTCACAAAAAATACTGTGAGAAATTTTGGAAATCATTAAAAAGAAACTAAATATAAATGAAACTGCAGGCCTACTAAGTGTCAGTCTGCATGTTCTTGTACAACACATGGCTTATATGCAGTTCAAACACAATTTCTTTGCTTTTATTATATTACCTGTCTGGCAACTGGGTTGTACATAGGTTGCCAGTGTACCAAACTCATGGCCAGAAGGACGAAGCAAATCATCACAGGCTATGGATGCCAAGGTGATTCTTGGATCCAGCTCTTGGACCCTGTTACAGCCTCAGCTGACAACAGAAATTTCAGGGAACTGCTTTCTTTAAATTATCAATCAACCTGGATCCTTCATCCTCCCAACTTTCTCATGGGCACAGTACCTGCCCGCCTTGCATGTGGCTGGAAGGGCCACTGACTCACTACACTTCTTACAACAGAAGAGAAACTAAAGAGTGGCCATACCGTCCTTTAATTTGTTTCCAAGGATGCATGCCACTGTTTTCTTCTTTCATCATCCGTGCCAAAATGCAGAGAAAAATGAAGTAACTGTTGCTGGACTTGTACAGAGAAGGGATTTGCTGTTCACAGCAGCAACGTTTCACCAACTCAAGCATTGACAAAGAAGTCTTACTAACATTTGCCAGATCCTTCAGACCAAGCCAAGGAACAGTAAAGCCACTGTTCTAAAAGAATAAAAGAAGACAGAAAGATTATAAATAACAATAAATGTGATAAGATGCAATCCTTCACACACACAAAAGGATATACTCCTACCAAAACTAAAAAATAAAAATTTATTGTAACTATGTACGAAGTCTTTTTACAAGATCTTAAAATCAGTAGTCCTGAGAAAAAGTAAGAGTAAAAATATAAAGTATTCTATTGACACATAATGTAATGGACCAAAGCTTAAATTTAAGCATGATTTCATTAAATAAATAGCAAGTTTAGGGATACTGCCATTAACTAGGTAGTTTTACAGACCTACTTGCAATCAAGCTTGGCTACAGGAAAATCAGAATTAATCAGTAAAATTCAAGAACTGCCCACATGCAATTCTGTTGTTTTCACATATTTATCTACTTACCAGGTTCTTGCTGTAATAATCCCAGAGTATGGTGACAATAGAGAGGTTCAAATCCCAGAAACTACACAAAGTCAAACAACACTGGAGATGCATTCTTAAGTGTTCCTCTAACACACCGGTCTTGAAAAGGAAGTAAGAAATTAATTTTAGAAGGGGAACATTACATTATCTACACATAAAGCCAATACTAACAGACTATTCAAAGTAATGCTGATTCCACCACCTCCCTGGGCAGTCCACTCCAATGTTAAACAATCCTTTCTATGAAGAAATTCCTTCTGATGTCCAGCCTGAATCTCCCCTAGAGCAGCTTAAGACTGTGTCCTCTTGTCCTGTCACTAGTTGCCTGGGAGAAGAGGCCAACCCCACCTGGCTGCAACCTCCTTTCAGATAGTTCTAAAGGACGGTAAGGTCTCCCCTGAGCCTCCTTTTCTCCAGAGCTGTAGACACATTAGGGTAACAGCCAGCTCAGCATTGTGAGCCTGACTTGAAACACAACCTCATGGTACAGAACCTCACAAAACAGTAAATGGGGCAGCAGCCATACTGAATGCATGAGTCAGCTGAACACTTAAACCCTTCTGCCACGTATGTCCCCAAGGAAAGCTCATTCACCACTGACCCAGAGGGAAGGTGCAACTGTCTAAGAACTCATGTTTCTCTTTATAATATTCTAAAGAGGAAGATCTCTTGTTTCTGAATCATGTTCCTTCTCAAACCTCTGCAACATGGCTATATTGCTGACAGTCCAGAAAACTTTAAGTCAAGGGCAAATAAGCCTCTGAACACTGGGGAAACAAAAAGTACAGAAGATTTCCCACACAACATTTTTTGTATTCCAAATTTTGCATTCAAAAGGAAGAAGGTTTCTGGGAAAGAAAACAGGAGGTACCAAACAATTTGAACACAGTGAAGCATTCAGCTTGTAATTGTGGGATATTGAGAGTGGAATTCTCCTCATCCAGCTTTTGACAACAACAAAACTGGACTTGCATCAGAGGTAGGATACTAGGAGCTTCATACTCCAGCTGAAATCATGTGTTTAATTCAGCTTATTTTAGACATCTACTTTAATAAAAGCTTCATTGTCTCCACTGACTATAAAAGTGGTTTAGTGGACAACTTGTGTGTAGTTGTCTTAAAGGTAGACTTTTATACATGTAAGTCTAACACATCTCTGGCATAGAAGAAGTTTGTTCTGTGACAAGAGAAACACTGATCTACTAGCTTTCAAATACACCTGGATACCATACAGGCCTGGAATTTGTAACAGCATAAAATAAGCTAAAGAAGAATAAAAGGAGTAAAAAATATTAAAAAATACAAAAGATTAATTTTATGACTCAAAATCATAGCCCCAGGAAGGGGAATAAAGACAACTATGCCTCAGATAAATGTTGGGAAGTTATCTCCTCCTTCAATTTGAATTACAGTGCTAGGTCGTCAATTATATCCCAAGCTCAGAAAATGCTTAAATAAATCACTAATGCCAGGTGATGGAAAAAGATTGTATTAGGTTGTATTGGGTTTTGTTGGGGTTTTTTTGTGTTGGTTCTTTTTAGGGGGTTGCTTGGTTATTTTTATTGCTGTTTGAAAAAGTCCTTCAATAAATACCTGTTGCTGGAAGAGTGGGACTTTTTACAAGGCCTTGTAGTGATAGGACAAGGGGGAATGGCTTTAAACTGGAAAAAGGTAGAGATAGATTAGATATTAAGAAAAAATTCTTTACTGTGAAGGTGGTGAGACACTGGAAATGGTTGCCCAGGAAAGCTGTGGAGGCCCTATACATGGAAGTGTTCAAGGCCAGGTTGGATGGGGCTTTAAGCAGCCTGGTCTAATGGAAGGTGTTTCTGCCCATGGCAGAGAGGCTGGAACTAGATGATCTTTAAGGTCCCTTCCAAACCAAACCATCCTATGATTCTGTGACTTCCAGTCTTACCCACATTTTGTGGGGTTTACCAGCCCCCCCTGAACTGAAATAGTCAAGTCCAGGTGAATTTCAGGAACAAAAGCCAATCAAAAGTTTTAGTAACGCCTCTGCTAATGACATATTTAAGAAAATGGAGGAAAAGGGAGTTGCGCAGAAGAAATTAGGAAGCCCTGGCTTTGGGCCAGGGGCAGGTATGGCATTGAAGTCTCTCTGGCCGGGACGTGTAACAGTAGAGAAACAAACTCCAGACAGAAGCTGCCCACCTGGAACTTGCTGCAGAAAGAATTCCAGCCTGGCGGAGAGCAGAGAGGACTTGAAATAATCACCAGCTTCAAGGTCAGTCTGACAGAACAGAGAAGCGCGGGGGGAGCATTCCCCCCCACCCCGCCTCCATCCAGCAGGGGAAACACTGAAAGTAGCAAACCCCTGCTACCTGCAGAAGATAACTGGGATGCAAAACAACCCCCCCCTCCACCCCCAGCAGCTCATTCGTGACCCTAGAGGACAGCAGAGTATGGAAGAACTGTTGTCCTGGGTGGACCCACAAGGAGAGGTCTATTTAAGACTGTCTTCTGTGGATGGGACCCCACAGGAACAGGGGAAAGGACTCAAAGCCACTTCCTGTAGCCTGTGGTAAAGACCATGGCGGAGTAAGTGTCCCTTACAAGACATAGAAGACCTCAGGAGCTCTGGTGTGTCCCCTGGCCTCCGGTCCTAGTCGGAATGGAGGAGGGACAGACCAAACCCTGAAGTCATCATACAGCAGAGCCAGCCGAGAGAGAGAGAACGAAAGGAATCTCCAGCTATGACACACTGAACCTGCCATCCTCAAGATAACAGAAAAGAAACTTTACAAGTGCTGCAGAAGTGCTTCAAAAGGAAGAACCTTTCTCCCTTCTGGACTGATAAAGTGGGGAGAAATGCTTTTGTAAATACCTATGATAGTTTGGACGTGGCACTCTGCCGAATGCTCAAGCCCACAGTGAGGACCTTTCCCCCTCCCTTGCCTTCCCAAGGCGGGGGAATAAAGACTGCATAACCCGAGACTAACTGAACTATATAAATAATAACCTAATGTTCTTTTCATAAGATAAGCAAGTTTAATTAGAATTGTTGTAGCGTATATTATTCCTTAATCTTTATCTTGTTAGTAATAAATCTTAGTATTATTCCCCTTACGTCAAGCCTCTGTTTTGGCTGTATAAAACCCCTCTCAACTTATAGTAACTGTGTGGAGGGAGGAGTTTGAGGAAAAATTGATCCCTAGTAAACCCACAACACCACAGTACTACTACTTATGGCTTACTATGTCTTAGAGCTGCTTCTATTCCTGTTTTCAATGCCACACATATGAGTCTCACTCGCTAACTTGTCTCTACCTGGCTGCACAGTCATGTGAAAAATCTCATTTGCTACACTTTATCAAAATGCTGTAAAGAATCATACAATCACCTACAATAACTTCTAACCATTGCTGCCTTCTCTTCTAATGAACATATGGCTTCTAAAGTGGTACATTTCTAAAACAACCTGCAAATTGAAAAGGCATTCTCAGTTGTCATAGAAAATTGTATATTCTAGACAGTATGTATAACATATAAAATCTACTGAAATAGAAAAGTGACTCTCCTGTAGACTCATTAAAAATATGCAGAATAATAATTCAAATACAATAAAAATGCATACAAATGAAAGGATACTCTAGTATTTTTTTCAGATATGGCATAACTATTAAATCAGTAGACTTCCCAAAAATCACAATCTTGCACCAAAAACCAAGGGAGTTGCTATTTTTTAATTAATAAAAGCATGAGCCTTAATACAAAACAAAAAACTGAAGCTGAGCATATCTATTTCTCTAGAGCGATCTACCCAGTTACAAAATATGTGAAAAACACCCCCAAACCAAAACACTCCTTTTAGTCTTAAAGCTATTATCTTCTGTCTAGGATTATGTTTAGGATCTAATTCAACAAACAATGACTTCTTCAGTTAAATTAATTCAACAATAAACATGGCATTGTGAGCAGCTTCAATTTGAACCATTATTTATCTGTCCAAAAATAGTTTTAGAACAGTTTCTAAAACCAAGATTGTCCTGAAGGTTTTATCTCAAATTTAATACAAAAAAGTTCTCCAGATTTCAAATATCCCTGGCATTAATGGATTCTCTCATTGCTCTTTTGCTTAAAATGGTCTCTTGCAGTGCTGGAAATACTGTCAGAACTCTTGAGGTACTCAGCTTTTAATTTATCGCAGAATGGAGAAACACCAGATTCTATCAAAATGACAGTACTATCTAAACACAACATATTTCTCTTATGACCTCCTACTGTAGTAACAAAATTGGTTTTCTAGAAATCCAACAAATACTTCTCTATATTTTTAAAGTAGAATTAAAAAAAAAATACAGTGGATGTATAACAAAATTGAGGCAGAAGTGAAACAACATGAAGCACTTATTTTCTAAAATGAGAAGTCTAATAAGAGATTGCTATCAGTACTTAAGAACTAAAAAGCTTTTGATTCTCACAATAAAACTTCATAAACACAAATTCATCTTATACTGACATTCCAGAAATTTAGTCAGTTTGATGTTGCCTTGTAGACAAATACAGATACACTAATATTCCTACTAAAACAATGATTCATCATCAGAGGTGACCATTCTTTTCTCTATTTTCATGATGCTCCCTTACCCTCAATGGCTGCAACGGTGGCTATTATCATTTCACAACTTAGAATTTGAAGTTCACGGGAAGAGCACAGTTACTAGTAGATTACCAATTTACATTACAAATATACGTTCAGCACCTTTTTCAGATGCTTTGGAACACACAAAACTATGCATACTTGAACTCATCTTTGTTTCCCCCCCCATTCTTTGTAAATTCCCATTCTTCTTCTGAATATGTATAGTCTACAAGCTTTTGAAGATAGGGAATAACAAGCACAAGTGGATTATGAGGTTGATGGACATAGTACTAAACATGATTAATTTTTAAGCTCCCATATACCTAAAAATGAAGTTGCTAACCACCAATTCCCGCTCTCTCCAGCAAATGAGTGATTCAGCACTATTATTTCTCCTAATTTACATTGCACAAGTATTGCTGTGTATCTGTAGTACAGATAACAGAGGGTATATGCTGAACAGGATGGCTCAGATAGGATTAACTAACAAACTCAAGCCAACTGTTAATAGGCAGTATCATCAATTTTGTCCTGCTGTTCATTCAAAGAGCACTATTCTCCCTTTTGCTTTTTCCTGCTTCTCCATGTTCAGTTTCATTACTGACTTCTTGATATCTCATTGTGCTTCTCATTCCTACATTTTCTGGACTCAAAAAGACTCAAGAGATGCAAACGGACGAGATAAACCGCAGGAGTGGCCACTTGAAGCTGACAGATCAACCAAGGAGATGGATGCGTATGCTGGTAAAAGAAAATCTCCTTTCTAGACACTGTCAAGAAGGCTGCTGTGCAGGGATAGGGAGCAGGATGCATTTCTTCATAAAGTGCTACATTCACTCGTTCATGGACATATAGGAGGAACTAATGTGCCCCAAGGAGCACATCCCACAGGCACCCCACCATAATGCAAGAAAAAGATAATGAACAAATAAAAGGAAGGAAATAAACTAGATGGCTCCTTCAATGGTTGATAATAGTTACAACTATGTCCTTGGCAAATGAAGGTTTGTTTTAATTCCAACAGTGGTTGGCTTTGGAAATTAAAACACATCTTTGCTTTTGAACTTGGCCACCTAGCTGCCTTCCTAAACTGTCTACAGTTCAGTAATTGTTTAATAGAAGCATCAAAAACTGTGTATTCCAGGTATATTCAGCTTCAAAGTAATCTTTATTCAAAATAATAAACATTCACAAGCAAAGAGGAATATTTTAAAGAAAAAATGTTAACTACAAATGTCCTCTTTCTCAGGTTGCTGATGTGCAGAAGATGCAACATAGGAATGTGGCTAATAAGCTACTCAGTTTTTATGCATCTTATCTAATTTAAATCTCTCCAGTTTCTCTCACAGAATGGTAAGCATCCAGCACGTAACAACATTATGTTTTAATGTATTTTAATGTGGTTTTAATGTATATGCACAGTTTGTATGTTCAGTTATGTACTGAATAATCATTCAGAAAGAGTTAATCTTTTACGGTGAAAGAAGACATAACCAAGTGTAAAAGTATAGAGTATTAAAAAGCTGAAAAATCATGCAATCATTTCAACTATCCTAACAACCACAAATATTTTCTTGTAAAAACTGTAGTTGTAACAAGTATTATTCTGTATTACAGCTTCAACTACAGTTGTTGCTACTGCACAAGTAAGGCAGTAAAAATAATTAAAAAAGACAAAGGAACTGATTTCTCTTTTGCTTTCAATATCAAAACTTCATGGGATTTTCCTTAATTTCATGAGACCAAATAAAAAAAATAAACATGTTTATTCTTGTCTGAAACATACACAAATAAAGACATTATTTTTATAGGTGTTGCTGATACAACATTTACAATTTGTACCATGCAACTTCAGAACAAATTTACAGAACTATAATGTAACATATTTTAAAACATGATGAACAGCATATTTAAAAGCATTTTAAAAGGAGGTCAATTTTGACCTCTGGGCCATGAAGCATTGCATTAACAGTTCTGCAGAAAGAAAAATGATAAGGTATGAAATGAGTGCTCAGAAACTAGAACCTTATCAGTAAGAGTTTGATTCAAGCCTGTAAGACAAATTGCTCAGCAAGGCAAGTCACCTTCCTGCTGTGATGAGGATATAGCTGAATTTTCAATGCAACTGACTATCTCCTTCATCATGTCTCCTCAACTTGATATCCTTGCATTCAGTATCAGGTTTACATTTTCTAAGATTCCAGTTCTTATTCTGAATACATCTTGTCTGAGTAGCCATATACCTATCCTTCCAGGATAATTATCTTTTTTCATTATCTGACAATTTAGCATCAAGCACAACTACTTTAAAGCAAGTGTAACTTCTAACAAGGAGTGGACTGTATACTGTCGTAGTTCAGTTACATCAAGGATGTTCACTTACCAGTGATAAAAACACTAGAATTCCAAAAATATACTTGTTAGTTGGCCTTTGTTTCCCTGATACTTTCCTTGTTCATTATTCCTTCCTTTATACACTTACCTGAGCATCAGTGGATTTTTTAAGGAGTTCTTCCACAAATTTCCAATTGGATTCCTTCTGTTTCTGAAAAACAATTGAAATAGCATTTGTATCCCTTAAAGGAAGCATTATGTAATAATGTGAAAATATGCATGCAAAATATTTCCAGAAATATTTAACTTCATGCCAGCATATTGTAGTCATCACTGAAAATAGCTTTTTTGTTATATAAATGTAATCGATATCTGTCCTAAAAATTAGTGCTCAAAAAACAAATAAAGAGCCAAAAATAAGAATGCAATTTGAACCACTTTAAGTGACTCATTTGCAATCCCAACCTTCACCTTTAATAGAGAAGCAAAACAGTCAGGCATTTTTTATTAGTCCAAGCAGTATGTCTTACAATTTCTTCCTTTAATGTTCTGTAAAAAGGAAGATATAAGAGGTAAGAAGGAAAAGTAGAAGAAAAAGTACAATCTCACATTTGCTTGTTTTTTTCCCCCCAATGTAAAAAACACTTCTAACTCATTTTTTTCAGGACAAACATGAATGATTGATTTGGCCAATTCAGTAAGGAGTTGGGCAGGGTAGTTCAAATATGGTCCATAATTCATATTCTTCAGCTTGGGAAGACAGATGATTATCCCTTTCAATCAAACAGGCCATGCCAGTGAAGAAAAAAAGATTTGCATGGCAAAGTATATTAAAAAGAGAAAAAACCAGCCCACATCTATTTATGCGAAGTGTTAAAGAAAAGGATAGAAGGCTTTGCAGCTAAGGACATTTTCTCAGGGGGCAAGGGAAGGCGGAAGAAAGAAAAAAATAAAAGTAACCAGGCCAACATAATTATAACTCTAGGAGGTCCAACAATCATCTCTTACATTCACCTATGTATATAGCCTGTGTATACAAGTTGATGTGTGAACATACTATTTTCATCATTGTCCTGCCTTACGTATTCCCCCCACTATCACATCTGTTAAGCCTTGTAGATTATTCTTCAGGTAGCTTTAAATGTCCTTTAAATGTCAGTAGAGAACTTACAAGAAAGAGCATTTTATGCTTTGGTAATTGAAATATAACTACTTTCCAGCAGCAACACCATTGTGCTCCAATCCTCCTCTGACTATATTAATTAATGCTGTGACTTGGTGACAGTTCCACGCAGAACTTCACGGAGTACCAAGATACTTTTAAAGCTGAACTCCTTCAAAAGATGCATTAATACTTCTGTAACACAATTTGACTACTTGGTGGCTTTGCATTTTTGCTCAAAAAAAAGATTCTGAAAAACAGCTAATGGTAGAAAGCCTCAGTCCATAGACTGTTTATGAAACAAATATAAATGAAAGATCTACAGAAAGTTACACTAAAGCTGTGATTTCATGCTTCAGGAACTTGAGCCGTATCAATTAAGAAGTTCCCACTGCTTCTTCCTCATCCTGCCAGCTGCTCTTTCTGTCCTCACAACTGTAGCATGCACCTGCTCAGTTGTTCTGGTACTTCTCTTTGTGGGATACAGTGTGAACCAGACCAGTGAACCAACCCAGAGCTTTAGAAGACAGAGAAAGAATGAAAAAGGGAGGAGGGCCTGACTTAGGTTATAGAATAGGGACACAAATAACTGTGTCAGAACAGCAGAGGGCACATCATGCCTTGGGCGGTGGTGGGTTGACCTTGGCTGAATGCCAGGTGCCCACCCAGCCACTCTATCACTCCCCTTCCCAGCCAGACAGGGGAGAGAATAAGATGGAAAACAACGTATGGGTTGGGATAAGGCAGTTTAATAAAGCAGAAGCAAAGCAAAATCTTGCACATGCACAAAGCAAAAGATTACAAGGTTTATTCTCTAATTTCCATCAGGAGGAATGTCCACCCACTCCCAAGAAGCAGGGCTTCCAGCACGCATCACGGTTCCTCAGCAGGCAGCCATTACAGACAGTACATGCCTGCCTTCCTGCTCCTTGCCTTAGCTTTTATATCTGAGCTGACATCATATGGTCTGGAATATCCCTGTGGTCAGTTTGGGTCAGCTGGCCTCCTTGTGTCTTCCCCCAGAATCTTGTCCTTGACTGAGGAATAAATGTTACAGTGCTGATGCTGTGCTCAGCAGTAGCCAAAACACCGGTGTGCTATCAACACCCTTCTGGCTGCCAATGCAAAGCACAGCACTGTGAGGGCTACTGTGGGGAAATGAACTCCAGCTCAGCCAGACCCAGAGACAGTCAGCTGTTACTCATTCCAAAGGCTTTGCATCCTGTCAGGAGAGGTCATTACACTAACAAACAGCCAAGGAGTAAAGGCAGCACTTCAGTAATTAATATAACCCAGGATTCCCAGACAGTTCTGGCTAGTATTTACAATAGATTTTTGGCTGCTGCATTTTAGAGCCCACTATTATGTGACTACCTATACACTGGCATGGTCCTACTACAGACTCCAAGTAAAGCTAGTCAACTGCTAAAAGACCAGATTTATCACTGATGAGTAGATATTAGAGTTTGCCAAATGTCTATAAGACCACTGAATGCCTGGATTGACCTGCTTAGAATGTTTTTGGCAGTACCATAGTCCAAGGACACATATTTTATACAATGGGTGTTTATTGCCAAAGTTCCAGCTTATCTGCAGTACACAGATCACTTTAAAAGATCCCAGAGTAATCTGGGCAAACTCCAGACACCAATAGCAATTGATTACAAAAGTGCACCCAGGTTCAGCCCAAACTCAGGAAAGAACACCAGCAACCACCTGCTGCAATCTTTTTTACCCACAATTGTCTCTATATTTTAACAGACTTGTTTCATTCAAATACCAAAAGATTTACATCCTAACAGTATTCCCTACTGCGCTGGCAATATGGCACAACAACTGTTTCCAATCCGCTCTTGTCCAAAAATAAGTAGAACCTACTCCAAACCCGGCAGATTAAAACACTCTCCCTCCAACCCCAGAGAGTCCTAAAATTCAACAGAACCTGTAGACCTTAGGGTGCATGAAAGTGCTGCTAAAAACCAAAAACTTGAGCTGAGACCCCCAGGGTATGCAGGAAGAAACTTCTGAAAGCACTACCTAAGCTGACCACCTGGAAAAGCCATATTAGGCTTCTCAGCTGGAAGTTCCATGTTTGCTTATCTTGCCACTTAGTCATTTCAGATTATTCTATTCAAAGGCAAGAATTCTTAGCCCCAAGTAACTCTGCCTATATTACCCTAGCCCACAGGATATTGAAATTGACCCCTGCAATGTTCAGAAGTAGCAATTTTTCTCATCAGGTCCCACTTGGGTTTTAAATGTACAAATCCTGCTTTTCAGAAGAGTGAAGTGGGATGTGAATGGGGGGATATGGAAAGAGACACGTACTGTACACCCCACAGAACAGAGTCTCTAAGAAACCTGGCCAAAATTTTGTAGTAGAAGAAAGTGGTTTCATGTGTGTGAAATATACATTCAATATATATGAATCACTGCATATTTGAAATTGAGTTATGTGAGCTAAAGGGGAAAAAATAAAAAGAGGCAAGTCTGAAACCTACTTAGAATTTTAAAAGCCTTCATAACAACCTCAAGGCCATGCAGACCACATTAAAAAATTGAAAATCTTTCACAGATGACATAGCCTTAGAGGCAATTTTTGCTACAGAGCACAGGAATAACCATCATTATGACACATCACCCTCCCACCTCTGATCACAGTTAATTAAAAGAAAGCATATGTCATGAAGCTATCGCATCAGATGTTTAACCAACAAAACAAGACTACATTGAGCCCTGATGTAATTCCATTGATTTCACAAATTTATATCACTATTTTACCTTAATATTTGAAGAATAGTTGAGGCTGCAATTCAGGGAGGGGAACAGGACCTAAAGAAATGGTTACCATCAACTATCTATGGTGGATTACATTATTGTGGTGAGTGAAAATGCACTGATGTTACTGAGAGATTTTTTTTGTACAAAAACAAGGATCCCTGGACAAACTCCAGCCACACTCGGAAATGCAAAGCTGAAAACATCAAGAGGAGTGTGTGTGCACAGGATGGTGTCATGATTTACAAATCAAGACTTGGAAATTCTCTTCTCCAAGGTGGGCCCTAAGAAAAAAAACATTATTGAATCTTGTGCAAGTCACTTCCTGACACTGCATCTCAGATTCCTACTTTAAAAAAAAGAACAACAGGAATCTTTTTTTCCATTCTACATATTTTTTGATTTGTGTAAAAAAAAAAAATCTCTCACAAGGCTAAATACATAATCTATCAATACGAGATACAGGAAAAAAAATCCAATGATCAAAGTAAACAGTATCACTGCATTTGGATTAAGGCATTAAATATAAAAAACCCCAATATAAGTGCCTGTTTCACACTGATTTCTGAATTCAGCCTGGGAATTCTCCATCTAAGTTCCTTAATAAGCAGGGAGTGTAGTATGCTGTATTCCAGTGCTCCTCTGAAATACACTATGGACTGTGGTCCTCTCCTATCCACATAGTAGCAAGGCAAAAGCAGGGTTTGAGACAACTTTCAGTGTAAGAACCAGACTTGGTCTGCAACTTTATGAATTTGTAAGAAGTTGCTACATTTTGCCACATGATCCTAAAGAACCTGTCAACTGGGAAGCAGCAGAAACATAAACATCCCAGGTGCGTCAAGTCCTCTAGTGACCAGAAATGGTCATGAGGTTTTCAACTTAGTACTGAAGCACTGAAGTACCACATCTTCCCTGTATTTTATTTTTTACAAATCTGCAGATTAAAAGTAATAAGTAACTCTAACTTTTATTAGAAAGTCTAATTTTACTCTGGATTGTAAGCACTGACAGAAGTTCAACATTTTTCTTTACTTCTCTATATATGAATGCTTTTGAAGACCTAAAGACGAGCGGGTGGATTTTAAGTTATCAAAACAAATTGTTCAACCTATGTGATCACTCTTCCCTTTTCACAGATTTGCTGTTCACAGATACACTTCAAGGCTTTAACCTTTCATCCTAAGTCAGGAATGGAAATCATGGTACAGATTTTAACAGAAAGAGGATAAGACCTTTCCCGTTTTAATACACATTAATAAATTACAAATAATAAAAGATAGTTCACAAGAAAGGGTGATTAAGCCCTGTTTGTGGAAGAAGCCATACAGAGCTTATGCTTGGCAAATTAGAAGTACAAGCAATGCAATTGAAATGTTAAAAGAAACCACCACACAAACAAAAAAAACAACCAATCAAAAAACCTCACCACCACCACCACCAGAAGCAAGCACAACCACAATAAGGCAGAAGATAAAAGAACAGAAAGACAAATGACCGAAAACACACCAAAACTACCCCAAAACCCCTCAATTTCTGAGTCTTCAGCTATCTGGCTTCTAATAAGCTTCCTCTATAGTCAATAAAGAAAAATTGGCAGCTTTCATACCTCTAAAAACTGATTAATTGCCTCAGTAAGTGCCTATTTCTTTCCCAATTAATGTTAGCAACTTAAAACTAGACAGGATGAATCTCAGAGTAAGAGGCTGAAAGACGGGTCAGGGTTTACATGACCTCCGAACTGCAGAATACTGCAGTGAGGTCCATGAAGGAATTTGATGCATCAGTACCAAGTATGATTTTACACACATCTTGCAAGTGTAGGAATGTGTCGTCGGTTTTACCAGGGATCAATTTTTTCCTTGAATTCCCCCCTTCACACAGTTACTATCAGTTGAGAGAGATTTTATACAGACAAAACAGAGGCTTGACATAAGGGGTATAACACTAAGATTTATTACTAGCCAGATAAAAACTAAGAAATAACATATACTACAATAGTACTAATTAAACTAGCTTATCTTATGAAAAAAAGAATATCAGGTTATTATTTACAAGTTTGGTGGCTCGTGTCAGGGGTTTCAGTCTCTATTTTCCCCTGTCTCAGGAAAGCAAGGGCAGGGGAAAGATCCTCCTCCATGGAGTTGGACATTTGGCCAGGTGCCAGGTCTAACAAAAGCACTTCTCTTAGCTTTTTTCAGTCCAAGAGAAAGGTATCTTCTTTTGGTAAAATCATCATAAATATTTACAAAAGCATTTCTTTCCCTTTTGTATCAGTCTTAGGGGAAGAAAGGTTCTTCCTTTGAAACAATTACTGTAGCACTTGTAAAGTGTCTTTTCTGTTATCTTGAGGACAACAGATTCAGTGTGNATCCTTCCTCTGCTGCGTGGAGGTCCCATTCCCACGAAGATAGTCTTAAATAGACCTCTCCTTGTGGGTCCACCCCAAGCTGTTCCTTTCTCTGCTGTCCTTTTTGGGTCACAAGTGAGCTGCACCAGCATGGATCTCTCCCCGGGACTACAGGTTCTACTTGAGACAACTTGATCCAGCATAAAACTCTCTCTCCAATGGTACAGGTCTTTAGCAGGACTCTGCTTTATCTCAGACCTCTCACGAGGGGTCACAGCCTCCATAGGCACTCGTCTGTTTTGGGACAAATTGCCTCTTTTACTGCCGGGAGTCTCTCTGCACCCCAGTTATCTTCTAAAGGTAGCAGAGGTTTGCAACTTTCAGTCTTTTCCCCTGCTGCAGGGAGAGAGGGGGGGAAACTCCCCCCTCGTCTCGGCACTTCTCCTGCTAGAACTGACCTTGAAGGTCCATTATCTCAAGTCCTCTCTGCTCTCTGCCAGGCTGGAATCCTTGCAGCATGTTTCAGCTGGGCAGTTTCTGTCTGGAGATTGTTTCTCCACTGTTCCACATCCTGGCTAGAGAGACTTCAATGCCATGCCTGCCCCCGGCCCAGGGCCGGGTGAGTAGGGCCTGGCCCCCCGACACGGGGCCTGCTGCCAACCTCCTCACATGGCTGCTGAATTTTTACTGCGACAACACCTTCTCTTCCGTTTTCTTAAATATGTCATTAGCAGAGGCGTTACTGAAACTTTTGATTGGCTTTTTCTCCGGAAATATACCTGGGCCTGACCATTTCAGCCAGGGGGGCTGGTAAAACGCACGACAGAATGGGATGTGCAGGTCTCATCTAGGCCCCTTACAGAATGCATGGTAATGTCAAAACCCTCACAATGAGGCCCACACACAAGACCTGATTAATCCAGGATTAGCCTGCTCTAGCCGGTAGGAAAATGTTTCTTGCAACTTACTGCCAGAATTTCCTAAATTTAAGCTTGAATTTGACATTTATTAGACAGTGTCTATTGGAAGCAAACCGACATAAAAATTAAGCTGTATACACAAATATATTTGCATCTATGGAAAGATGGCTGGGGATAAAATTAGAGTAAACTGAGAAGTTATATTCACACCCTAACAGAAGTTATAATGGTATGGAAATTACAGGGTAAAATACAGCTGCTACTCCCTGGATAAAATGCAACATACAACAATAAGCACCTGCTAAGAGGGGTAGAACCGAGGATGGAGTAGAGTGAAGACATCACAGCCAGGCTCTGTGGAAATCCTTCCAGGGAGGGGAACTAGATAGTACTTTGCAACTGATAAACTGCATAGCACCTGTCAACCAAGGGAGATAGATGTCCTACTGCTGAGCCAATAACTAATAATCTCTCTCTTCAGACGAACTTGATTAATTAAAGCCCAACTGTAATATTAGTGCACATTTCCATCCCAAAGTTACCTGCCTCCAAGGTATGACTACCCCCCACGGGGCATGCACTCTGTATTTTTTTACTGTATCAAAAGTGAAGCAGGGAACTTCACACCAAGAAGTAACAAAGGTATTTATAACTAAAGTCACTCAAGCTCCACATAAACATAAAGAAATAATATAGAAGTAAGTCAAGAATGGAGAAGAAGTTAGGGAAGGCTCCATCATAACTGCCGGGATCAGTCAACAGACTGAACTTGTCTTCTCCCTCACAGGGATGCCTATAGGGTAAGAGCCACTCTGTGCATGCTGAATACTTTTACTGGGAATAGAGCTTGTCTGTGTATTGCTCTGAATATGTTTTTGCAGTCAGATACTATCATTGGCAATCTTTGAACCTTAACCTGTCACAATTTTCTATTAATAAGAGTGTTTTTCCATAAACTGTTGAAATCCTTCGTGGGTCTTGGCAGCCACTGGCAACAGGTAACACACTTTAATGAGGTGGAAGATCCTCTGAGGGGCCATAAAGTTGGTGTGTTTCCCTGAATAAGTCAGGGGAATAACCCTCCAATCCAGCAGGACTGTTTGGTGAAGGCACCCCATAACAGGATGCTGACACACTGATCAAGCACAAGGGTCTCGGCTTTCCTGGGGCACCAACAGACAAATCAAACACTAAGGGTCAAGGAAATCTCCCCGTTTCACGTGACAGCATCTTATTGTGCCATTGCTGTGATGCAAAGGGAAGGCAATTAGACAGATGAAACATATCCAGAGCAGGGCTATCACTTTAAAGAAAAAAAGGGGCATTAATAATTACACAGTTGATGTTTGAGATTTATACTTCATACAGTACAAACTAATGTGTTCAGTTCCTAAAACAACAAACCCAGTCAAGCATTTATGCTGGAGGCAGACAGTTTTAAAACATATGCTACATCATTAGGTATATGTGCCACTAAGTAGCTGAGATATTCAAGTTTCCTTAATACAGTAATCTACTGAATATTTGGTATATAATGTGAATATGTCGGAGGCTCCTAGAATGTTTACTGACTTGTATAAAGCACATCTTAACACCCCCAACCTTGAAGGATTTCTTTCAAGGAGTACAAATATTCCTGTATTACAACATTGGTTATTTTTATTGATAGAAAACAGTTAAAGAGATCAAAATCAATTATAACAACTCTATGGTATTTAGAAAAAATATACCCACCTTTTCATCTACATTTCCATTACGGTCAAACTGGTAGAGTGATGCCAGATGACTAACAATCCACCAGCTAAAACTCAATGGGTCTTTACATTGAACGGCTTCAAAACTGGACATCCTTTCTGAACTACTTGGCCTTTCAAAGATATCCTTTAGGGTTTTGTTCACCAAGCTCCAGAAACACTGTAGAAAATACAAAAGTTAATTTGAACTCTGTTCAATAAAAGGTTATGTTAACAATTTTCTCTAAAATACTGTCCTACTGATTAATTTGCTTTTACAGAGAACAAGTCATTTAAAGAAAATAACAAAAAGCAGTGGTCAGTATTACCACAGAAAACCTAGAGGTACTTTCAGAAAGTCTTCTCTCAAATGTCAGTAGAAAGCAATGTGAACAGACAAGCTTGGGTCATGAGGAAGAACATAGTGCAATATGTCACAGGCAAAATTGCAAACTGATGGATTGATGATGGGCAGACAGGACAGTGCACCAACACTCACAAGAGAAAGATTAGAGCTCTTTAATGTGGACTTTTTAAAACATATTTTCAAAAAACTTCTAGTGCCAGACTAACCTAACCAAGAGGAATATATTAGATGGTAGGAATCAGTCTGAAAGACAGCAAACTGAGGTTCCAATTCCCTGTTCTGTTTCAATCTGTTCCAGGACTGACAAACTGATTAACTCTTTTCAATTCAGACTCTTGTCTATACCGCAATATCACTTCTTCTTACAGCCTGTGCCTTTCTTCCCTAGTTTTATAGAAGCTCTCTTGGACTTCTTTGCACCTGTCTTTCACCCACCTTAGCTGGGTCCTGATCCTAACTTATGCTTGGAAATGTTTAACAGCAAGAAATTTTTAACTTGTGCTGTCCACCTTTACATCTGTAGTCCATAACAAGTAAATTGCTATCAGTAGAAACACTCTATAGTGAAGTACTTCATTCTGTATTAAGTGACCCATACTCATTGCGCAGATGGTCACTTTGGTTGTTATAAAGATTATTTCAGAAAACTTTCAAAGGATTTTAACACTTCTTAATATTCATTCAGAGAAACCTCAGCTCAATTCTAATCAGCAGTTAAGAAAGAAAAATTAAAACACTAGAAAATATTAGCAGAGGAAAAGAACAAAATAGAAAACACTATTATGCAATGTATAAAATCATATGATCCCCTAACCCATACTTGGAATACTGCATGCAATTCTGGACCTCTGTCAGTCAAAATAAGATGTAATGTGGAAAAAGGTTCAGAGAAGGGTGACAAAGATGAACAGGTAAAGAATGGTACCTGGAAAGAAAATTACTGAATACAGTAAAGACTCTTCAGCCTAGAAAGCAGAAGGTAGGAGATATAAGAAAAAAAGCAAACTGAAGAGGCATATAAAGTTGTATTAGGATAAAGAAGGAGAACAGGTAGTGATTTGCTCTTTCAATAGAAGTATAAGGGGGCATCTAAAGAAGTCAGCGACTACAAGATTCAAGGTCGTTCTTGTATAGATGGGCATCAAAGACAGAAACATGGGTTAGATGGATCATTGTTCTGACTGTACCCCCAATTTTAATGCCTGCAGATAAATCATTGCATGACATATCATGCAAATTGCAAACAATTTTTTTTTTCAAAAATTACTAAAGATGGCTTTTGTTTTTTGCTCTTATATATGACTTTGCTTTCTTCAGCAAAAGGAGCACTCCTTATCAGTGCTCTAGGTCATAACACGCAGAACACTGCAAACATAGAGTCAGGACTTCACGCACATTCAGGATGGTGCCGTGAAGCATCACAGTTAGCATGCAGTCCTCCTAAAGCAAATATGAAGTTCAGTTCTACCATCAGATCTGTGAACTAGTGCATTCATGGCAACATGGGAACATTTGGTGACTGTA